>CM036539.1:12775461-12847961 GCA_020745685.1 Tautogolabrus adspersus
AGATGTACAGATTGTGACGTCTTTAATCAGCCTCTGAAAACACTGCTTGTAAAATTCATTTTGCACTTCTAGGCTTCAAGCTGTTTAGAAAAAAAAAAAGCCCACACTGGTATCATAAACACCTGTGTGGCCGAAGGTGTGTGGATATGTGTGTGTGTGTGAGATTAAAGTGGTGCCAATTTGTGAAGCAGTATTTTTAGTACAGAGGCTCTGGTAATGCTCCTCGGATCATCCTTTGATGCGTTCATTGTAGTGTGATCCCACTTCAAAGCTGCACACAGGCACGGGATGGCGAGGGGAGGGGTGTGAGTCCACTACACTTCATTACTGCAGGGCCCCAGATTCAGCTTTCTGTGACCTCTGACCTCTGGGCATTTGTGCTCATAACACACTTCCACTCTGTAAGATCCACAACCGGAGGTATTTATGTGCAAGAGAGCTCAGAGGTTTTATTAAATGTCAACAAAGTTTGTCAGGACTGTTTTCTGTCCTCACTTTGATGGTTAATTTGACAGGTTTAGGTCTCAAAACATTATTTGGATTCTTAAATGTTTAATGATGTCAGTTTTATCATCATTTTTTCTCTTAGTTTGACTAATACCACACATTTGTAGTTGTGTTAATGAATTTGCAACTGTGGATATATATAACTCTTATGGTCTTGTTTGAATAATTAAGTTTTGTATCCTTAAACATAACCAACACAAGGTTTGGAGATCATTGTTTGTATCTGCTACAGTAAAGAATACAGCATTGAACAATAGAAGTCTGTCTCATAAGTTTCTGATTTATTTAATGTCTAATTAACATCGATGTCCATGTCACAGCTATCTAAAAATAACTTAACATACTTTATCATTTCATCTCTTTTTACAAGGTTTTCTGAATATGATGAAGGCTTTGCTGACTGGGTTATAAGAGTCATTAAATAGGTGTATACTCAGTGACACATTATGCCCCGTGAAACAGCTTTTATTTAATGATAACAGGGCTATAAAGTGCACTTCCTGTGCGTTTGCTCGGCCTTGTAAAGAACAGAGGCGCCTGATAAGGAGGCTGTGAAGGAATTTGTCATCCGAACACCTCTTAGGAAGCTGCCCATAAAATCAAACTAGAACCAAGTTTTGGTGATGCTCAGCCGGAAACACCTCAAATATTTCAAATGAAAATGTCACTTTTAAACTGTCACAAACACATGTAGGCCAAAAAAAGCAACCGACTACCCTGAACCACACATCAGGAGCAGTTTAGGTGTGTTCAAAGTTTAGGTGTGTTCAAAGGCACCACAAATCTTTCAAGTGTCCCGTGATGATGACTAAATCTATCCTCCTTATCAGTGGTGACTCAGGCCTGAAACCCTCCCAGTTACAATAAAGACTCAGATTCCACCTGACAGCAGAGGAAGGGGACTTTCCTGTCCTCCACTCCCTTTTCAATGTTGCGTGTCTGAAATTGACTGAGAGATGTTGCTAGTAAAATGTGCCCTAGTGTTTAATATATCGTCAATGACTATAATGATATAATAATCACAAACTGACTTCAACACCAAGTAGAAATGCTTGAAAATAAAATAAAAGGTAGTGGAGAGCAAAAAGTTATGTCAAAAAGCATGAATATTTATTCAAATAAATACACACTCATCAGTCATCACACATTGAGAAAGTAAATAATTTAAACAATACAAGCTGTTTGCCAGTAACACAATATCCTGGAAACAAATAAATTAACATCATGGTTTTAGGAGTCATTCCTCCCAGGAGAGTAAACTTGAAATAGTTTTGACAATTCAAGGGTTCAGTCCTGTATGTTGGGATCTCTGTCTGAGTGTCTCTTGAGTTTAGATCAGCCGTCTCTCCCCTCTGTGAGAGCCCAGTCCCGAACAATCCTTCATTTCCGGACCGGATGACCTCGTCTTCCTTTTGGTCCGCGTACTATTTCTGTATGGTCCATATTGACACTAAAGGGAGATCAGAAGAAAATATGTCATTAGTGTCAATATTTTCTTACTTTACTCTGATTATTTCTTCTATTTTTAATTCATGTATCACGTCGGTTCTAGTCGCGGTGCGTCTCTCACCATATTAGGAGTGGGTAAGTGCCGAAGTCCTCGTGCGCTCAGGGCGCCCTCGCCATGCGTCTCTCCTGCTGTCCGGGCGACGCGCCCTCGTTGTCCTGCCGGGTCTTAAAGTCCTCGATAGCCTTTCTGTTCTGGTAATCGATCAGCGCCATGGTGATCACCGCGTTCCAACAGTTCTCCTCCCCGGAGCACCGGAAATCGATCTCCTTATTGTCTGTGGTCACGATGGTGAAATAGACGAACTTGCCGGTGCGCTCCACGCAGTCCACTTTCTTGATGGACTGCAGCTTCAGCTCCTTTCCCTTGGAGCGCTTCTGCGTGTCGGCGTAAATGTTGAGGCTGTCTTGGGTCAGGACGCACGTCTTCCTCTTCCAGAACTGGAGCAAGCTGTCGCTCCTCTTCTCCAGCTCTCCCTCCTTGAGAACCTGGCTGATCTCCTCCGCTGACATTTTCATTGTTAACGCGGGCAGGTTTGTGAAAGTCCCTGCTTTCTTTTCCAAGGAGCCCTAGGAAGGAGCTTTTCTGTCAAAGCTTTCTGTAATCCAGAGTGACGTTGTGAATCGTTGTGAATGAAACTAGGTACCAGAAGACTTTTATAGTCCGCCCTGGACTGAGCCCTGCCCACTTGACGTCAGATGATCAGGGAATGCATCAACAGTTGCGAGTGGAGTAATTCAGGGCGGAGTGGGCGGAAGCCTGCTCGCAGGAGGGGAAGAGGGCGGAGGAAGTCCTAACGTGGACCTTAATTACACTGCAAACATGTTAATTACTAATCCACATCCTGCTGAGGAGATTAGTCCAAATATTTGCCCATTCTGCAGACACTGAATCAGGATAATATGTTTGATTATGTGGGCTGAGGGCGAACACGCGCGTAAAAGTCTGTCTGGCCAAGTAAACCTTTAAAATGTTGGTTACATTTATAAAGAGGGATCCCTGGATTCAGTGATGCAGTTTGAGAACCAGGCTTTCCAATTACAGCCAGGTAAATCATCCCCTTCATAAATACTTACTCTGCCATTTTACTCTACTGATTCTTTTAAAAAAGGTAACACAAAACCTGTTCTATGTCATATTTAACACAGACTCTATTATTCCTGTCTGTGGATCTCAAGGACCCAAACAGTCCTTAAGCACAGTTTCCACTCAGTGAGCAGGATCATCAGACTGAGTGGTGGCAGCTAAGTAAAATAGAAGACAAAGTTGAGGGAGCGCAGGGAGTCACAGAGTTCATCAGCAGCTAAAGAGCTGAAAACAAACTGAAGGAAGCAGACACTGGGGTTTTCATGTAGATACTTTAAGGGTTGTTCAACATTACATGTAGGTCACCCTACCGCCTTTAAATGTCAGTTAACCAAAGTTAACTTAATCATTAAATTCAAAGTTGATTTGTTCAATTTAAAGACACATTTGTTTTCTGCGACAAAAAAAAAAATAGAATTTTGGACTAGAGACCAAAATGTGGTACGAAACTTTTAAGTGGTTCGGCAAGTTCGGCGAGTGTAGTCTTGGTTGTAATTTCATTCAGCCCAACAAAAGATGTCAAGTCAGATTCACTAAAAATAAAGCAAAGTTAAATTAACATAACATATTTATAAAACTGTATGTATGAACTTAATGACATAACAAAACATGATTTTTCATTCCAATAAATACCTGTCTTTTCCAATAAAGAAAAAGCAAAAAATAAAAACATGTAAAAGGAAATGGATTAAGAAAAGAAAATGAAAGCTCAGTTGTAAAAAAAATTTGTATGTGTCATGACAGAAAATGAAAGCTTCACTGCCCTTTGATATATCTGACTAAGTGTGTCCACTGTCATACAGCTCACATCTGCTTCTCTTACGGCAGTAAGCGTTCTGACCTTCTCATCTAAAGGAACAGAAGAAGAGTTTAGGTGTGTTTCACTGAGCTTCTGCCTTATGGAATCCCAAAGTATCCAAACTTCTGTACAAAGTCAGGTTTTGTGGATTAATTCCAGCGTAAAAAATAACTTGGTGTTGTATTAAAACCAGTTTCTTTGGTATCCCCCAACCCTTCCCCTCTGAATCAACAAAAAGGAGGCGTTAAGAAGGCAGATGTCATCAACTCTTCCCCACCATCGCCCACACAAGCTTGACCCCTGACCCCTTACTGTTGAGTTCAAATGCAACCAGTGTATCTCATGGCACCCTCTCAGGCCTCTCCTGTCTGCCTCACTATCAGACTCCTCTCACAGATGTTTTGGAAACTTCTCCAGTTTCCCTGAGGAAGTCAAATGTCACACACAGCCAGGCACACGCACACGCACACGCACACACACACACACACACACACACACACACACACACACACACACACACACACACACACACACACACACACACACACCATACGGACATACACATACACTCACACACAATTTCACCAAATTTTCTCCAGTGATTGTGAAAACACCAGGTGACCTTATTTGGGTTAAACTACTTTACTTTTTGAGTAAGAGAGAATCTCCGAGAAGTCTTCTCACTTCAACACTACTAGGATGGTACAGACAGTTGACAGCACAAAGGGCGTTACCATGGTGACTCACTTTAAACAACTCGTCAAGCAGTCTGCCTAGCATCCCCTGCACGAGTACTGACACTGAAGGGGGAAGTTGTGGCTGATGTAATCCTCTGATAATAAAGAAAAGGAAACCAAATTTGTGTACCGAGTTGGGTGAAGAGGTTACTCCTCTTAAGGGACTTTTCTTTTTGTTTCCAGACAGTGTATGTGTGTGTGTGTGCGCGCGCGTGTGTGTACATTTGTGCCTATATGGGGTTTTATTTGTAGGAGTATAGCCATGGAGACATGCCCAGGCAATGACTCAGCAGGTGGTGGGGCACTTTACTATGGCAGAGTTTGCAAAAGGAGGGCCAGGTAAGACAGTGTGTGTGTTTGCGAGCGTGCAAGCATGTGTGTGTGTGTGTGTGTGTGTGTGTGTGTGTGTGTGTGTGTGTGTGTGTGTGTGTGTGTGTGTGTGTTTGTGTGTGTGCGTGTGTGTGCGTGTGTGTGTGTGTGTGTGTGTGTGTGTGTGTGTGTGTGTGTGTGAATATGCTTTGCCAATCCATATCTATATTATCATGTAATATTTGTGTCGTTTTTCTGTGTTTCTACATGAAGACGAAGAGAAAATGACAAAAACACAGTCCAAAGCTAACAATATTTATGATCCATATTCAGTCAGCACACCAAAATCAAGCCTTTTGACTCCCATAATAAGGGATACACTATATTTAATCTGTGATTTCACAGCAGTGGTTGTACTCGAGTGTTTCTCTGATTTCCAGGCTTGTGGGAAAGTACAACTATTTCTAGAGGGAGTCACACTGTGCACCAAATCAGCAGCCTGTGGTTCTCTGTGTCCATGCAGACAAAACAAAACCTCCAGAGACACACATGTAGGAGAGGGAGGAAGAGAATGATCTGCACAACAGGAAGGTTTTAGTTACAAACTGAACAGATAAGATTTTTGCTACTGAGAACAAGGTTAAAACAACATATGTGTTCGCTTTTCACCTTGTTTATTTGAGTTTGATGGAGTTTGCAGCCAACAGCAACATGAGTGTGACAAACAGCAGGTGGAAGGACCTGAACAGAGTTTGGTAGTCGTGTCAGGGCATGAAGCTGCTGAGTGTTTACTGTGAGACACAGCACACTTAACTTCAATACAGAGGAAGTCTGCTCAATGAATCCTGCTGGATGCATTTGTTTAGGTTGAGCATCACACAACGAAAACAAGATTGCGCTCAAGATTAATAGACTAATTGATATATATAAAAAATGAGGGGATTGCGTAACAGAACTCTGACTGAAACAAAATGAAAAAGCTTGGATGCCATCCAGAACCAGTAACAGTACATCTGAACAGGGTGTATCTCATTAGGATCTAATGAGTATTAATTTGACGACTCCAATTATTTTTCATTTTATTTTAATTTTCACATGCACAACATTTTTTTGTCCACTTTGCAGCATTAAATAACATTGACATATTATCCCCATTTGAGTTTTTATGGTGCATCGTTCTGCAGATGAGCAGCAACATTTACAAAAACATGTATCTAGTAGTAACGTTCTACTCTTTAGCTGCTCAAAGTTCACCAACTAGTTGCTAAAGCTGACAACTCAACCAAACAGTTAAAATAGAGTTAGAGGAGCAAACAGACAGAAAGGCAAAAGGAGGAGCTGAAAGAAGCTATAACCCTCTTTAGATCTGAGAGGAACAAGGGTCGGGTCAATCATTTGTAGATTATTGATCCCTTTGATCCATTATTAAACTAAGAACAGATTATAGAAGCTTCAACCTTCGAATTTAGTCTTGTGAAGATTAACCATCTCTGATGAAAGAGTGTCCCGTACAGACCGGAGCAATTAAGAGTCATTAAAGGTGTGGGTTTAAAACTGCCACACCCAGCAGTTACACTAACTACACACAGAGGTTAATGACCTCAGTGTACCGAAAGAGTCTGGACACAAAGGTTGGCCAAAACCTCACAAGCCTGAAATGTTAATGATAATTACTATATGATAACTATAAAAGTATAACAGATACATTTTAAATATACTGTACATTCAATTTCAAAAGCAGGTGATTTATATTGTCTGTATTCTGATTATTTCTTTAGATAAGTGCAGAAAAAATGGTATTGCACTGTGTAAGTGTGCACACATTATGTATATTTGCGTTGTGTTTATGCACATTGAAGTGTCTGTTGTCAGACAGTGAACTAAACATAGGCAATGTAACAATGGGGAGCAGTATGGATGAGCTGCCTGTGACGGGCCGCTGACAAGTACAGCAGAGCCCGCAGGTAACAGCTGCATACTGTGACACGTTTATGACTTTGGCCTGTCACTCACACGCACGCACGCACGCACGCACGCACGCACGCACGCACGCACGCACGCACGCACGCACGCACGCACACACACACACACACACACACACACACACACACACACACATCCTCTCCTGCATGCTCTTTGGTGACATGCCCTTGTGATGAGCCTCCGCAGCTATTTGAGGCATTGTTCTGATAAGCCCTGTGTGTGTGTGTCTTTGGCTGCACTGGCCTTCAGCAGCGTGGGAAAAAGAACAAATGGCTGATGAGGGCAGCGGACAGTCAATCATACAAACAGTGAGCTGCATGAGGAACTGCTGCACAACTGCACAACAATGAAAACAAACGTAGCTGCTGACCTACTCTGTGAACTGGCTCATCAGGAACTGGAGTTAAAGACGGAAAAGAGGCTCAAATTTAAAACATATTTTTCACAATCCATCAGCAAGTTACATCTTAAAGCCAGGGACTTGTTTAGTGATTTATATGACTATTTTAAATCAAATACATGTAACAATCCAAGACTGTGAAAAACTTAATTAAAAGTAAAAGTCCTAAAGAATCAATTAATCATTTTTTATTTACACAGCACCAAATCATTACACAATAACTCTGAGGACACTTTTAATATAAAGCAGGTCTAGACTGTGAGACACATCCAGTTATATAATTTCCACAGACCCAACATTGAGCAAGAACTTTGCATCAGTTGGAAAAAAAAAAACTTCAATTCAGTTCAGCTCATTGGTGGAGAGCGAGCTGCCACAAATTGATGAGGCTGAGGTGGGATCGAGAGATGGGTAGAGACAAACTATAACAGTCTTGGAGACAGCAACATGTCAGTGTAACAAATGTAAACAAACGTATATCAATGCAAATAACTGAAGAAATATGTCTAATATGAATGATAACTTAAAAAATGACAACCCAAGTAAGACATAGAAATATTGATCATAGCAGAAGAATTGTTAGTGTTATCATAATCACAATAGTTCTCTATGTAGGATAGACACTGTCAGACTATTATATGTTTGAACGGATCATCGTTGATACAGGGTTGTTCGATTCAGGGCCGTTTAATATATCACAATGCATTATATTTGATAGGATTCTATTTGTTTTTAAAATAACAACCTGCAAAGGAAAAATGAACTCCAGCAGTAAAATATAAAGAAAAATATGTATCTTTAAAATATACAGAAAAAGTACATATGTCCATATTTTTGTACTTAAGTACTGTGAGAATATATTCAGTCACATTCCTCCGTTGGCCTCTTTACTCTACTAAATATTCCCAGAATGTTGTTCATGCAGAGAACACGATCTCTTAAATGTCACTGCATATTAAAACACTCTAATGGCTGTGTCCTAGCATCATTAACACATACCTCAACACAAAGGTGTGTGAACCATGCAGTGTGCGATAACCACACTTCCTTCACACTCTGCATAAATGAACTCAGCGATGAGATGTGATCGTAGCTCGCGGAGTCCAGCAGAGCCTCATTCTTGCCAATTTGACTCTGCAGAGTATGACAGGTATGGCAGGTATGTAGGTCTGCGATCCTTCCGCCTGCCAGGAATGTGGCGTTCACTTTGCTGTCTGCATAGCTTCAATACAGCTTATATCATAAACCTCGAGTCTTTCCAGAGAAGTTAAACTAATCTGTGAGGAAGGCAGGGTCAGGGACTGGACCTATGCTTGATGTTTCAAAATGTATCGGTCTGTGCTGACTTATATGACTAAAATTTTGCAATAATTAAGCAACGATATGTAACTATTCCACCTTAAAATAGTAGTGTCAAAGTTGACCTAATAGTACAATATCTTTCTACAGGGAGAATGGTGTCTATCCCATTTCCACAAAGCACCCAGATCGCCTGCTTTTGAGCACTAAGTGACTTTGGCAGCAGGCTGCTGTTCTCTTGTAGGAAGTGCGTACTGCTTTACGGCACTAGTTCACACACCAGCCCTCAGCAAAAAAGAAGTCAGTTAGCCCGTTTCAGTACTGTTTGATACAATGGCTGAGGCTGGGAGACGGAAGAGGACAGTGACAGATGAGGAGAAAAGAGAGAGTGACCGGGCAAGAAGCCGGAAAAAGAGCAAATATTGGAGAGGCTCTTATTGGTGGCGAGAGCTTTGAGAAACAGTAGGCTGTAAGTCTGACGCCGAGCTGGCTATGTCAGTACTCTATGTGTGTTTTACAACAGTGCAGTTGCACTCAGAGATTTTTTGCGGGCGCCAAAGCGGACCAAACTGAGTTTTTCCAAAATGTTGCCTTAATCCCTCATATTGTGAAGAAACAATATCGACTCATAGTGAATGACTAAATGTCAGATACAGTGATACACATGAAGCTAAAAGGAAAGTAAAAGTTGATGAAAACTCACTCCAGCAGAGGTGATTCAACATGTCTGAATTCACAGGAGGTCATTAATCAAAATCAGGTTTCAGGTTCATTTCTTACCTTGAACTTCCTCTTCCTAATTTTTTTTTAAGACTTCATAAGAAATTGATGGTGCAATACTTCTGGGGTAGCCACGAATAAAAGAACAACTTAACATGACTTATTTAAAGTTTAAAAACACTAAATGGGATTTAAATAAAGTTGTAAAATACTAAACATAAATAAAAAAAAAGTCTAAAAATAATACTTGAACTTGAACATGATTTATGTCATCCTATTCTGTCATGGCTGTCTTTGCTAACCTTCAAACAAATCTGAGCATGTCACACCCTGCAACATTTACATGTATTCAAACCAGTCTTTCCCCTCACTTCTTTGTCTTTATGTAACTTCACACCTGTTTGTGTGCTCACAGGCCGAGCAGCGTGATTCAGGTTAAACATGCCCCACCCTGCTCGTTGCTCATTCACAGATTCCTTCACAGATTCATTCATAATTCCAGACAGAAAGGTGTGCTGCCCTTACACTATGCTGTGCTAAGCTTTCCCACACATACCAGGCAGGCAGGGCAAGGTACAGGGTGATAATGCACTAAAGCCAATAAGAAATATTCTGGCACAGCGACCATGTGTTAAGTAATCTGTGTTAAGAACACAGATTAACAAAGGAACAAGTGTGTCTGGCTCACAGGTCTCTTTTAATGTGGCAATCTGTTGAAAGGTTTCTGATGTCTTCAGTTATTTTCATTCTTTTACAATATTCATAAACAGTTAGACACTTTGAATGACGTTTTTTAACTCCCTCTAATGTTTTCTGAAATCTAGTTAGAAGCAGACAACAATTTACTGTAATCGTCTTATTCTACACCCTAGATTTATTCCTTCTGCAAAAACTGCTTTCTCCCATTTCCCCAAATACATAAGCTAGGTAGACTGAGCATGCTCCTTGAATAACAAAAAAAGAAAGGAACAGGGGGGAATACATAGATATGTTTGGGCCAACAGCTGTCAAAATCCTTCCATATTTCCATCACTGGAGGGATTTGAAGGAGAGCTGGCCTTAAACAATGGAAAATAAATTGTGAGACCCACGCTGCGTTACTCACAGCCATGGTTAGTCTCAATTCTGGAGGATAATGTTCACCACTCTGCCTTCCCTGAGTTTTCCATGAGCCATCTGCAGTGTAAGACAGGTCTTGTTCATGCATAAGGAGGAAGTTGCAGATCATGAACTAAAGTTTCAAAGCACTTCATTGGCTTGATCATTTTTACATTACCGGCTCACCCTTTCTGCGAAAACTCTAATGAAGATGGCTGAACTACGAACATAAATCGGGGTTGCTTGTTTAGTTCAGTCCTCTTTTAAATAATTAAGCAAACAGGTTTGTCTTTTACCTTTTACTTCTTGTTGTAGTGTTTCAGAACTTGCATGAATGACTTGTGCGGGGGGTTTATCCCTCTGTCAACTTCAGTAGAGTTTCATGTGAGAAGGTGGAGAGTCCAGGACACCAGTTTTAGCGTCTACCATCATACTAACTGCTCTTTGAGGCTGTACATAGTCACATTGCTGCTTTTAGCTGAATGCTTATTTGCTCACAATTAGATTATGTGCTTTTTTTCGGGTTCAGCATCTGATTTTGGTTTTTGAGGACTCTTGCATTTGCTGATTAGCTCCAAACACAAAGAAAGCCTGAGGCTGGTGGAAATGTCAGTTTGATCATTAGAAAATTCAGACCTGATGATGGCTCTGGATTAAAAAGTGTAAGGATCGCAAAAGTCATGAATGTCTGTACCAACTCAATGGAAAACATCCAGTAGTTGTTAACTTCAAATCACAAAAGTCAGGCTCATGGTGGTGCTAGAGAAAGAAGTCAAGGTAACTCCAAGATCCCTGAAGCTCAACCTCTGGGGAACATGAATGTGTCGTCACAGTCCAATATCAATTTATCAAGTAAATGTTGAGAAATTTCAGTCGAGACCAGAGAGGTGCACTTCTAGCTGACTTTAAAGATGTTATTAGAGCTTTTAAAGTACAACACTGTACTTCATGCAGCAGTTGATAAACGAAGACACAGGTCTGAATTTGTCTGAATTTGAAAGACGGTGAATTCTTGTGTTAAAGGCATCAGGAACATCAGGTCTTAAAAGGCTCTTTATCCAGTGTCAGTTTAAGTCATTTAGTTCTGCACACAAACCTGCATCAGCAACATAAAGAACCTCTCTATCCTCTCTTTTACTTCAACTCAATCTGGCTCGTATCACTTCCGACCGGGAGACGATGATACAAAGACCCCACACAGACAAACTCATTCATGCACACTCATGTGTTCTCATGTTCATGTAGAGTTTGTGCCAACAGCACCTTTGGGCCAAGAGTGGGACTGTGGGTGCAGCTGCAGCTGAGAAGAAAGCAGGAAGAAGACTATGTTCTTATATGTCTGCTGGATGAAGATGAGACGAAATCTTGATTTAGGGATAATCCAGCAGTATAAATACTTTTCTTTGTTCCCCATCAAACAAACTTCTTCTATATTTGTTGTTGATACATGTTTAACACCCTCTCTGTCCTTCAACACGTCAGACGGCAGAAGATTAAGCTTTAATAGAAAAAGCTTAATTAAAAGCTTTCTGTCTTTATTACCTTTTCATCTTCCTGTCGATCAGAGAAGTGAACACGTGTTACGCTCTGCAGGTCACTTTATTCTAGTTTGTTTTGAACAACATGGCACAGCCACTTTTTATGCTTCTTTATAGTATGTGTATCAATTAATGTACAGTTTATGTTGCTGTTTAGTTTTTGCTTGTCATTGTGTTTATATGTAAATGTTTATATGTGTGAACCACCAACCTGCCACGGGACTACAGATGGAAATGAGTCTATGACTTCAATCTGTTTTATTAACATGTTTATGTTCATTAATGTGCACTGTCCCTATTTAAAATCAATCAATCAATGTTTCTTATGAACCGCCCGCTCAGTTTGACACACCTCTTTCATTCTCTGGATCTCACCTTCCAGCAGTCCAGGGTGTGACTGCTTAGACATCTGGGGTTACAACAAGTCTACAATGCTATTTCTACACATTTCTTTAAGACAGACCAGGATGTAACACTTGTCTGACAAACGTCCTCAATATAAATGAATTCACCTGTTATACTTTTCGGCAGAGAAAGAAGTTTTTTTTGTAAAAGTACTAATACCACAAGTGTAGACTAACTTTGTGTAAAGTCAAGGCCTTTATATTAATTTATTAAAGTGCCCAAAAAAAGCCTTGGGGTGTTAATAAACTAAGAGCACCAAAGGTGAAGGTAACCTTCTCAAAAAATGTATGTACTGTGTGAGTAATGAAGTATAATTAGACCTCCCTTAGGGTCACTTGAGTTTAGCAGCTAGTGAAGAATGAGCTAATTTTAATGACTATATATCATGATGGTGACTTCTGTATCCAAGGAATCAATAAAGTCTTATGTAATATAAACCTGTTATAATGCATCATTATTCAGTTTTTGATCTCTTTTTTTCTAAACTCGATCGCTGAAGTAATTAGTAATCAAAATAACGAGCAGGTCAAAATGCTAGTCACATGCTTGAGGTATAAATTCTATATTTGGTTGACGAAACCCATTGGGAATCATTTTTCTGTGCAATCTGTAAGAATGGTAAATTATCCGTCCAACACCACTGAGCAGTACCATTCCCTTGGCCTCATTACAGGAAGCACAGAAATGAGTGCTGAGACACAATTGGCCTCCTTGTTACTGTGCAGCAATCCTAAAACCCCCACACAGCAGCTTGAATGAATACAGTCTTGTTCCTTAGTCTGTAGAGCAAAATCTCTAAAGTTGGAGACATTTTTCAATTTTTTTTTTGTGGCTGTTGTGGAGGACTGGAGCTGTTGTATTCAATAGTCCAAAACACCCTCATACATTTAATATGTATACAAATAGTTGATGATTGGGAAGTGTTTACAGTGACCTTGCCCTTCTAAACTCAATCTAATCCAGACGTTTGTTTTCTTACACTGTCACAGGTTGTCACCTCTGCTCCCATGAGGACAAGAAGCACAAACACACACAGCTGGATGTGTTGATGGATGCATCAAGTATAAGAAAAAACACCCGTCTCTCAGCACTCGGCGGAAAACCTGTGCTGCTAGGAAACAGAGCCTCCAACCTCCTCCAGAAAGTTCAGAGCACTCAGCAATTATCTCCCACAATGCATTACAAGTGTCTCTCAGAGGAGCGTGCATGCTTTCTCTATCTGTGAGACAGAATTCCAGACATTCTGGCTGCCTCGCCTGATGTTTGGCGGACCGTTAGCAAATTCCTGCAGCCTGGAGATCACCAGGCTGGTACAAAGTCACCATGGTGCTGGTGAGGAAGGAAAGGGTCAGTTCCTGCAGTCTGAGGCCATCGAGCTGAGGCTGTGACCGCATACTTCACTCTCAACTTCCTCTGATGATATGCATATCATCACCTGGTGCCTAATAGTGAAGGCAGTGTGTGCTTTGTGCTTTCAGCATTGGATTAACAGGGAAAGTTAGAGAAGCACATACACGATTAGCAGCAAGTTGAGAGCTGACCAGTGTAACCAGTCTGATAACTTATTGTCTTGCCCATTCTCTACAAATGTGTTGACATGTCAATGAAGATCACAGGTGTAATTTTAAGAAGAGAAGAAATTGGCTCAATTATATTTTGTGGTAGTTTGAATACTGGTTGACTGTCCAACAAGAACAAGGAGACTTGAACATGACACTGCTCATTGTATACATCAGGTCTGCCGTTCTCTCAATGTGCCAAGTCAGAATATCTGCTGAGAGAGAGACCTGTAGGTCGGTGACATTAAGCAAACATTTCTGTTTTTTCTTTCACACAGCTTAACCTCTTTAGATGATCAAATAAATGCACCATAGTTTCCAACCGGAGGGTCCAGACCCCTCCAGGAGGTCTCAGGATTCATGTCAGGAGATGTTAGATACTTTTTAGGACAGAATTCTTTTCTTTTATGCCAAAAACTTTATTTCTTTTCCTTTAAACTTATCTTAACACAACGTATTTTTTGTTTTGTCTGAGGGGCAAACACTTTTCACTTTACTGAAGTCAATTCAGAGATACTCTTACTTGTGAGGAGGTGAAAGATACTTTGGTAAATATAAAAGAGTCAAAACAGCAGCTGTAGTAACATGGTTATTAAAAGACAGAAGTCAGACAAACACATTTTCATGTCGCACAACTTTAATAGAATATTTTAACTAACTGTACAAATTGAAAAGAAATATTGCGCAAGTAACAAATTGTGAATAAGAACCAGTTAAGGCCATTGCTAGCACACGGTCCAATGTTGTATATTTGAAGATGTCAGCCGTGGCTCTGAGAGATCCGTCAAGATTTACAATCGTTCTTTTTAAAAAGAGAAGGGATAGGTTTTCTTCCCACAGTTACTGCTGTCGCTGGCCAGTCACCACATGACCAAAATCCAAGTGCAGTATATAAAATACATTGGCAACCTCTTCTTTTTGTTTTCCACAGACATTCTACTGAATCATTATACAATAACATAAATATTTATATAGTTTTTAACAACCTTAAACGCTGAATTTGATTACAGTGTGTTAATGATAATTGGCAAACAATTTTATAAAAGAGGACGGTGTGTTTAGTCGTTCATTTTGGCTTGTTGGCAACAGAATTTACATTTATTCCAAACTTCCCGCACACTTCCCCATCACCGACTTGAAATGACATTTGTTAAGAACCAGAGTCACACCAGAAGTGAACATCCACAGAAGTTTGCGAGTCAGCCACTGCGTTGGCATTCATGTGTTATCTGTTTAGGGAAATATTCACCAGACTGGATGTGATCATTGGGGAAAATCCAACAGGCTGAAATCAACCAATGTGGAGACATTCTCAAACGTCTGAATATCATTAATTGTTCTTCTACTCTTTAAAGGAAGTTTAAAGAGCATTTCAGGGCTGATGGGGCACACGGGATAAGAGATCTATATGACAGATTGTGGTAAACCACACGTCAGTCACACAGTTCTGTGTTCATTCAAGTGCTCAGTTTAAATGCTTGTTTGGCCCGAAACAGCAGGGCAGAATTGATCAGTTTGAATGCAGAACTAAATTCTTTTATGTTTGTAACTCACTCTGATAATAACAAAAAAACACGACTTGGCAGTATTCACGTTTTGCTGACCTGCTAAGCCCAAAAAAGATTTGAGCCAATGAGAATGAGTGTATTACTGCGGCTGGGCCTCAGGAGTTCCCAAAATGCACCACTTCATACAGCTGCATGACACCAGAATAAATAGTCTAATGACAAGACAATGAACATTTAAAACAGTAAATTAAATTCAAAATGATACATTGTATGTCTCTTAAAAACACCATAACAAAAGAAAAACACTGCAGCAACCCCAGTGAAAGATTAAGTCAAACTTGTTCAGCAGTTTCCGAGTAAACTTACATGTCGCTTGTTGGCATTAAAAAACCCTGAGTAACTGATTAATGTCCATGAAAACTAAAGTTGGGATCTATTCCTTACCTATCTTTTTATCCATAAGATGTTTTGAGTTTCTTGGCAGTCATAAGCCACTCCACTTTACCAAAGAGGACTGTCCCTACGTGATGCCATGGTATTTTATCTCAGTCAAGTCACTTACTGCTTTGAGTTTGAATGAAGCCAAATAAAAAGGGGTGAGATGGGCGCAAGACGAACGAAAAAGAAGTCATGCACATAGTAAAAACGCAGTTTGGTTTGTGTTCTATTGCGTTCGGATGAGAGTTCATAAAAGGGCGGAGCCTGCAAGGTTGGAGGACTTGCTGATAGGCTAAGAACTGATTTAATGGACAACAGGTCTCCGTATCTTCTGGTCACCACGGTTACTGCTGTTTGCATTCGGCAGGCTGGGGCTGTTCTTTCTGTGGGGAGAGAAAAACCAGTTTAGCAAACAGGAAGACAGACAGCTAATGAAGCCAACAAGAAGAGGCTAACGACAGAGCAGATGCAGACTAGAGACGAAGAAAACTACTTTTTTTTTTTTACCCTGGTTTGTTACAGCAAAGGGAAAAATGTTAGAAACCTGAGATAGGATGATAGAAGAAAAAGAAAAGATGGATGGTTTAGGGGGACAGGGATTTAAAGGAGTATCTAACCAAGATGTGAGTTAAGGGTCTTCCAACACCTCAGACTACTGGGAGAATCAAGGATGTAGTGGGAGAGAAAGGCAGAAAGAATACTAAACCAAAGCCTAAAGTAGCGTTGTATAATGTATGCAGGACGCCATCCTTACTTCTCCCTTACCTAGAAATGCATGGGGTGAGAATGATTGATTATGCCTGTAATGGAGGGGAATCCAGGGGAGGGAGAGACAACAACATGCACAAGTTTAATCATCACATTCAGAAATGACAGTGAGCACAGTGAGACATTGCTGAGGTCAGTGAATGAGCACACTGAATAAGTCTTGATGAGCTGACAGCAGGTACCACGAGAGAAACACTCAGCGCCTACACACACACACACACACACAGACAAAACATCATTGTTGCTCACCTCTGAAGAAACTGCTAACAGGCCAGGGTTTGCACTTAATCACTATCAGACTGGAATAGCTCATAGTGGAGTGTAGTCAGCTCAAACCACAAAAGAAAGAGTCTTTCACAGGCTGCTGTTACATCATAATTTGTGACCAATGGTCTGAGACTGATTGCATAAAAAGACCTCTTAAAAAGTCTGCCGTATGCAGGAATGACTGCATGTCAGAGCTGTTGAGATACAATGTAAGAGCATTCACAGCTCTTTAGTTAAAGCTTGAAACTGCATGGCTAAAAACACACACTGTGCTTTCTGGATTTTAAGTGCAGATGCTTTACAAGACTTCAGAGTTAGATAATCACTGCTCAAAAACAAGAATGGATGACAAACCAAACCCTGGCCTGTTATGGGCAGTTTTTCAGTTCCATCTTTGTAACAAATCACACTTCAACTTTTTCGTCCACGTTAGGTAAATTACAGATTATTTTGTGGCTTTTTCTCAGCTCATCCATGCTGGGTCAAAGTAGCACATGGAAACAGTAACAGTATTATGAAAATAAACGGGACAAACTATGCAGCAGGTGAACAATATTTGCTAAAAAAATGTGTCTTATTACCTGATCGGGGCGAAATAACCTGATGTGCAAACCTTTTGTAAGCACAGCACTCAAGGATAAGTGGACTAGAAACACAGCGGGAGCTGAAGATTTGAGTGGCAATACTCAGTTAGAATACCGAGCGCTCTAGCCTCTAGTTGATTTTCCATTATGTGTTATTAACTTTTAACAATACTGACTTTTGTTAAACTTTAAGCAGTACACAGTGAACACAGTGTACAAACAAGTGTCAACTGAATTATCCTTTCCTCAAAGCATTATGCACGTGAATAAGCCTCCGCAGCACCTCCCTGTAGTCAAAGTAACGAAAGAGAACGACACTAATGCATCTTAAACAGCTCAGTGGACCAGTCAAATGCAATATCCACCTCATGACAACACACATTTCACTTTTTTACTCTTCCTTTTCAGGGGTTTTTATTAACTTTACATCCGTAACAACTTTCTTTTTCAGTGAGAAGTTAATGTTGTAACCTTTGATCTACCAGAAGGTCCTACCTGATTTCAAAATAAAATGCAAATGCAAAATAAAAAAAAGTCAAACATGCGATTAAAAATGTAAATCGTGTGACGGCCCAAATCGCACTGCATTACTCCAGAAGGCTTAGTAATAAATGACTGAACTTGAAGTTCACTTCAAAAAGGATGCCACGTACATCATGAGCAGAGCCACGATTTGTCATACATGCAGAAACAAAAATGTAATAGTTACTGACCTTGGGGTCAAAGTCTCCCTCATCATCGTCATCATCACCATCGTCATCTTGCTCCTGAGACAAAAAGATGAGACGAATCAACACTAGTCAAAGAACCCATTCTTTCACTAAATATGTACCAGGTCTTCTAGAATTAACTGTTATAGCTTCAATATGTATGGAGATAGAGACCAGCTGTCTGGCTTTAAGAACAAATTCACAATTAAATCAAGTAGTAGCACTAACCTCTTCATCTCCCTCTTCCAGCTCCTCCTCTTCGAACTGTATTAAAACAATTACATCGAGAGTTCAGACAAGTTCAGCTTATGTCCTTAAAAGATCATTTTTAGCCTGCAAAAATCTGATGTTGTGGCTTCATTGTGCTCACGCATCATTTTTTGGGCGCTTGTTTAACAGTAAAAAGACTCACACTCTCGTCATCCTCCAGGGCCTCTCCAGTGAAATACAGCACCGCTCTGGGAACTATTCTCTCACGGAAGAAATGGCCGATCTCGAAGTCTGTGGCTAGGGTGAACTCAGAGTCCTCGTCCTACAAAAGAAGATCACAATGAGACCATTTTAACACTGTCAAATAAACAACAGAGAAGGATGGTAATGAGAGATGCAATAAAATGCAGTGATTTAAAGGAAGAATGAGCTACATTTTACTCACCATCTCTCCATCTGGAGAAACTGTAGAAAAAGGACACATCAGTTAGGCAATAATACCTTCAACATAGTCCTTTACGATGACTGTACAAGGCAAAACAATGCTGATTCAAGCTTGACAGTGACACATCCTATTTATAATTATTAGTTTGACCAAACAGTCACAGCGGATGTTACATTTGTCATTTTAAAGCTTTTATTGGAGCAGCATTAAGATCCCATTTAAGGAAACGTCTGTGGTTATTATCGATGGCATCATGTCATGGACGACAGGTCACAGCATGCATAGAAGGTGATAGGCTCTTTACAGCAGCTGTGCTCCTCCCCCCTGATTAAAGGTGACATCATCTCTTCCTTCCGCTCCTTACCCCAACACAGCATGATTAGAAACTGTGTTTTTAAAGAAATTCAAACACATAGAGCGAGCAGGCCTTTTGGGAGTTAAAGAGTAAACTATCGGTCTAACAAAAGGAAAAACAAACACACGCCTGTGCAACAGAGACACAATTTCACGCAACTAGCACACACTCGTCCGTCTGATTTATTAGAGATATCCTACTCTCAGTGAAGGATTCCAATGAGTTTGTGCCATCAAAGAATACGTTTTATGTAAAGGAGTTTTTGAGAAAAACATTCATATACTATTCCCTCACATCCTGATAGAAGAAGAGATACAACCGATCCCAAAACATACTCTTTCTACAAGGACAGATGTAGGCATGACAAGTTGTGGTCATGTTGTTGTCGCTATGGTGAAAAGTGGAAAAGACGATTTTCTAACAACACATCTCCACAGATTGCACAGCAGTCGAGTTACATGCGCTCTTTTCGCGTTTTCACATGATCAGTGAGTGACGGCTTATTCACTATTGGACATCCCAACCCCAGCGCTTCACACCTGAACACACTTGTCAAAGAGCTATTTATATTCACCACTTATATACTGAGGCTGTGACTGAACCGGTAAGACAAACATTAGCTCAGCCAATTAGGTATCAGGTCAACTTGTCAAAGTCAGAATAGGTCCCAGCATGTCAGCCAGGTACCATGACTACACAGGAAAGAGGATACAGACATTGAATTCAAAGTGTCTGCTGCCTAACTTATTGATGTTTTGAGAGAAAAAGACTCATCAAGTTATTTGATTGAAGGGATAACCCTTTAAAACAAAACAACATTAAGTCCTTCCTCCACTGTGTAGAGCACTGCATTTGTGGTTTGTTGTCTGAAGTTATTGAATATTGATTGTTTAAAGCTCTTGTTAGGAGTACTATAACTAGAGTACACTTACAAATGTCTGTGTTAGCTAGATAAATGTTTCTTAATTTCAACATTTGGGCTCAATGTTTAATTCAGTCATTCACTGAGAGTTACATGAACTCTACAGGTGTACAGTTTAGTGAGAAAACCCTCATGTACATCATCACTGAACAACAGAAACGCTGACAGATCTGTGTGCACAGATGAGCCACGGCACTATCCGACAAGAGTCTGGCGCCACTTGCTGTTGGAGTCAGCTAAATGCAGTGACAAATGGTAAAACCACATGACCTGAATGCAAGCATGTCATCACCCCGCCTGCAGGGACAGACACATCGACTGTCAAGCATAAATGTTTGAGCGTTCAGTGATTGAAGTTTGCTTAAGGGAGTTTGTGAACAGCGTGTGTACACAGCTAAGAAAGCAAAGATCTGATTCAAAATGTGAGAGAAACATACAGGAGTTGTTGAAGTAAGAGGGATTTTTAAATTGAGCCTTAAAAGAAAGCCTCATTGTGGTGTGTGTTCTCACCTTTAACAGGGTTAAAGAAGTTAAAGAAGGAGTCGTTGGGGACCTGTTTGGTAACAGTGCGGACGGTGCCACGGCCTTTATGCTTTTGCTTTTTCTTTATGGTTTTCACCGTCACATCCTTCCCCTTGTGCCAGTCGATCTGACAGCTAGAGAGAGAAGATGAAAAAAAAAAGAAGAAGTGAGAGGCGGCAGAAAGTAAGAACGCAAAAAAGGTAAATGTTGGAGGAAGTGCCAAGAGGAGGCTGATATGTGGGATGCTAAATCAGGAGAGATTAATATAGCAAGAGTGAAGAGGAATGTTTTACAAACTACACACCTCCTATATTCCCCTTTAAAACTCAGCATCATAAGAGTCAAAGCCACAATTTAACAAACATGGTTGTGTTGTCCAGCTCTCACCCTTCACAGTCAATGATCTCTGGACCCTCGAATGAGAAGGGGTCTGATGTATCAGGCTCTGACTTCATCTTGTAGACTTTAGTGAGGACTGCATTGTTGAAGAAGCCATTGGGCTCAAAATGAAACTCTAGTGTGAAACTCTGTAGAAGAAAGACAAAGATGTATTTTTTCACTCAGCAGTTTACCTCTATTTAGTTTGTTCACAATAGTTGATGATACTGACCATTGGCTGTCCTGGTTCAGAAAACTTGACTTGAATATCTTTCAGATGCTTGAGGATGGGCTCATCATGTTCCTGTTTGTAAATGAAAGCAATCAGGTCAGAGACACTTCTCAGATGTGTGTGGGTTTGAGTGTCTAAAGTTCAGATATAGTTCATTTAAACGTACCTGTAGCATGTCACTGAGCATGTCCACACTCTTGAATATGGTGAGCCAGAACTCTGGGATGCCTTTGGGGTCTTCCTGTGGTGGGGCTTCCTCTTTCTTTGAATCTTCAATAGCTGCTTTTTCCTTTACCTCCTCCTACAGGCAGTGAAGCAAAGCAATCATCAAAATTCACTGTCACTGATTAGAAAGTCTGAACAATTTAGTTTGTTAAGCTTTTAGGAAGACTTGTTGAGATCAAGGTCTTTTTCAGGAAACAGATGCCTTTTTTTAGCAGCTACCATCAAGTTCAGAGAAAAAATGCGTTTCTTTGAGTCAAGATGAGTATTTGTTAAATACACCAGGGAGGGAAACACTTTGGGCATTAAGTTTGTTCTTAGAACTCTCTCATATTTCATCGAAGGTTACTGTTGTCTGTTTGTGTATATCGACCCCAGTGACAATGCGGTGAGTCTTCTTTCTTTGCTGATGTTGTCTTGTACACGCTTAAGAAATGTTTCCTGCTAAATAATCTCTTCCTGGTTCATTTAATGGTCAACCATATCCATCAGTAATAGGCATTAAAAATCGCTACAGAGAAATATCAGTCTCATTCCTGACAGTCTTGTTTGCTTTTGTAGGTTTAAAATAGTCGTATTAAAGCAACAATATGTAACTTCTCCATCTTAAAATTGTAGTTTCAAAGTTGACCTAAAATGTACAACTTTCAACAGGCAGAATAGCGTCTCTCCCATGTCCACAGGACGCAATAGCACTTTATAAGTTTGGCAGCAGGCCGCGGCTCTCTCACAAGAGGTGCACACGGCTTTACGCCACTAGCCAGTTAAACCTTCTCTGTACTTTTTGATACAATGGCTTAGGCTAAGAGACAGAAGATGACAGTGGCAGATGAAGATAAGAAGAGAAACATAGAGAAGAGGCAGAGTGTACATCCCAGGAGGTATTTTCCATAACAGATTTCGACATTATGTTAGTCTGTTTCATTTTCTGTATCATCATTGTCTCGTGTTTAACAGCTTTCCCGGGTACAGAAAGTCATCCAACCCAAGTTCTGTCTTACGCTTGCATACAAATAAATAAATCCATCTTGCCCTAAAAGTTGTCTCTACAACGAGCCATAGAGGTTTACAGAGTTATATTTGCACACAATCTGGTAATATTACTGCAACTTGTCAGGCTACATTGGTCTTTGGCTCTCTACGACATCTCTTGTCTGCTTGTCAACAGATGTACGTTGTCTGTGAGGGGGGAGTGGTTGGGGAGGCATAATAACAGTGTGTTTTACAAAAGTGCAGTTACACTCAGAGACCTTTAGCTAGAGATAGATAGATAGATAGATAGATAGATAGATAGATAGATAGATAGATAGATAGATAGATAGATAGATAGATAGATAGATAGATAGATAGATAGATAGATAGATAGATAGATAGATAGATAGATAGATAGATAGATAGATAGATAGATAGATAGATAGATAGATAGATAGATAGATACTTTATTGATCCCGAGGGAAATTCAAGCTGGCACCAAATGAATTCCTAAATATTGTCGCTTTAATTCCAGCCTGTTTCACAACCATTTAAAAAGTCTTCACAGTAGGTTTGACTCATTTGACAGATGTCCTGAATAGACTTAAGATGACGTCTGGTTTGAGGTGGTCTATCAGTCTGCTATAGTAACTTAGCACTTGAATTTACCGATACAATTTTAAATCATGATATAAGTTCAGGCCAAAGTTCTATGGGAGACTGCTAGTATTATTTATGAGAAGAAAACTTTTGTGGTTGTAATACAAATCATTTACTCTTACGTGGAAAAAAAGAAGTATTAGTGATAAGGCTGCTAAGATAATGGCATCAAAGCTGTACTTACAGCTAGCTCCTCCTCTTCCTCTCTGTCACTGTGCCACTCACACTCTTCGTCTGTGGGTTCCACTGTTCCGGTGACCACATCTCGTCTCTGTAATGCACACACACATAGGACAAAATGTTCGTCATTAGAAGAGATGATTGGGATATATTGTAGTAAAACATTTGTAAATTAACACGCATTATTTGATAATACTGATTTTTTCCAGCGTGCACACTGAGATTCACATCATTTGAGAGAGACTTACACACATGCACTGACACATATTTGCACACATGCATACACAGACAGGTGCAGTAGGCTTGCAGCTGCCAGTCTTCACTGCGACTAAGAATGGCAGAATTCTTGTCACTCACTCTGGAAATAGCCTTGACTGACAAAAGAACAGTTGACTACTCGTTGTAGCAGTTTTCAATTTAGCACTAAGGATGCGTCCTTAATGACCTCAGATCAGGCCAGAAAGACATATTTAAGCAACCATTAGTGCAGGAAACAAGAAAAGTGATCCTTACAATACAAATGAGAGACATTCATAGTTGTCTGCTTTTCTGGTTTTGACTGTTTTCTTTAACATACAAAGACACAGGTCAGGGGTGACAGCCAAGAAAAGCAAAGGAAAGGTTTTTTTTTTTTTTTTTTAAGGTACCTTCTCAAACAGTGGTTGATAGAGGGCAGCATACTTCCTCTCAAGCTCATGGACCTCCTCGTAGAATTTCGCCTCTATGTTGGCACATTGCACCTGTAGCTTTTTCAAGGCATGCACTCGCCTCTTCACTACTTTGGGAAGCATGCTAGTGAAGAACACAAAAATGAGAATTAATATGAATTTAACAATTAAAAGATAAATAACACTCACAACCCCCCCCCCCCCAAGTAAAACTGTTCATTTCAAACAATTTACACAGTCCTTGATCAAAAATCATTCAGCAAATCTTTACGTTGCTCAGAGCATACCTATAATTACAATAGTTAACGGTATATAAGCCATTAAGGTCCACATAAAACGGAACTCATAGTATCTAACTGTCGTGGTGTATTTCCCACTAAAACAAATCACAAGATAGAAGGTGGGACATACGCTGGGATGATTTGATTGGATCGATAGCTTCAACAAAGATTTTTAATTTGTCGAAAAAATGAGTGAACACCCCTGAGTGCAGGATGAGTGATCAGACATTAGAAACATTTTACAGGAAGAGATAATGTGGATATTTTGATGTTAAACTCTCAGAAAATGCTTGATTGAAATATATTTGGCAGAAGAAGAAAGGAAAGGTGAAATAAAACCGGGAAAATATATTTTACATTTCATGAGGCCTTTAATCTTACATTTTGCACCTACTATCGATATTTCTTTTATATTGGATTTTGCATACATTTGATTATTGAATGTAAGTTAGTAGGTAGTACAATGTAAATGCTTAAGAGTTTCAAAATAATCTCAATTAACAAATCTGATCAAAAGGTACTCCCCACCAACATAAGCACCTTGAGAGGAGAGCATTATGTTAACGTTCTTAATGTTCTAGTGCAGCTTATATCAAAAAGCAGTTGCCTATAGAGACCAAAACTAACGCTTTTACATCAAGTCGAAATGTATTTCATTAAAAACAGTAGTATTCACATATAAGGTGAGAACCAAAGTAGTTATTGCACCAATGTTGAATTTAAGTTGTTCATCAACATATGTCAATAAGAGGATATTGTAACCATGGCAATATATCAAATTTAAACTTCAAACTCAAAAGAAAACATGAAATAAACCATCTGCACTGACCTTTCCAAGAAGTGGAAGCTGACAGGTTTGTCCATCTGCCCACCTGGAGCTTGCATCCCTTGATCCCCTTTACCTGCTAAAACAAAAGACTTTAAATTCAAGTACCTAACATTACATCTTTTACTTGGAGTGTCTAGCTATTATCTACATGTGACCCATGACTATGTACAAGTCAGTGTTAAACTCAAATAATAACTTTTCTAACAATGTTTCATGATCATTTTGTATGGTAAGCTAATTTTAAAATACCTTTGTCTTTACCTTTAGTGGCGTCCATTCCGAGTGGCATCTCCTTCCTCTGACAGAAACAGATGATCTGTATTAGACATTTGTTCTAAATGAGTCACAAACTGTGACACCGTAAAAACCCACAGAACCACTAACGGGAGAGAAAACCGTAGCAGGGTGTCGATTGTCATTTTATCGTTACTGTATATGTAAGAGTTTTCTTCACGTCGCACAAAAATCAACATTGCCTTAAATGTAAAATAGGTTACATAGGGACAGACAGCAGCAGAGCTAACTTGGACTGATCAACAGCACGCTGGTGTTGAGCAAGCGCAGGCCGATGACGCACTGACATGCTAATAGCAGCTGGGCTAGTCCGACAACCAAGTTAGCATCTTTCCATTAACATTCATTTAAATAACTAACGCTGCCACTGACAGCCACATAGGACACTTTATAAAACAATAACAACTCAAGCTACACCATTACATCAACAGGGAAACACTAATAACCATCTAGTGTGGGCGGTGCAGAAATCTGACAGCAGCTAGCCGGGCTACAAAGTTAGCAACAAACTACGAGTCAACGTGCTATGAACAATGCTTTAGCCAAGAGCAAAGGTTAACAGGTTACATTAACCCTTTGTAGCCAAATTGTATAAAAAAAAAGAGTTATACGATCGTTTATGGGTGTTTCTGGCAAAAGTGGTATGCCTTTCCATAATATAGTTAAACTGGCCATTAGGCTGAAGTTAACGCTACACATGCTAGCCTCCTGATAGCCTTACTGAAAAGCTAACCTAAGCTAGCTACAGTTAGCTCGCGCTTTAATAAAGCACCACGATTGATGACAAATTCTCTTAAAGACAGTTCACCTATTGTCTGTCAAATTAGTCAGAGAAGGCACGATGTTCACGATTAATACCGTTACATAGTAGCAGCTGAAAGTAAAGTATTTTTCTGAGCTTGCTAGCTGTTTAGCAGTCTTACCTCGAGCTGAGCGGAATCCTACCTGCTAGTCGCGTCGCTCACGCGTCTTCCCTTCAACACCAACGCGCGAGCAACACACGCGCTCCAGCATCCTGGAGTTTCATTGGACAGCTGTCGACGGAGGGTATGGCGTTACATCCAAGTACTTCGATGCGAAATATTCTTTGCATGGCACACTTGATATTAATCATTTCTGCTCAAAAAAAAAAAGTGTAGTCGCAAACAAATTCCAATTATTGGCCTCATTCTTCCTGTACAATCATAGTGTACAAAACAAGTTCCAGATGAAAAGAAACACATTTTAACTGTGTGGGATTAATGCAGAAATAATATGAGCTACTTTTTAAAGTCAGAGCGATTTTGTCTACATCTGGGATAAGGAAGAATTATGCTATACATACACGCCAATGCAAATCCCTTCCACTGAAAGAAAAAAAAATACTGCCATGTTTGAGTTCAAAGATTTATTGAATTACATAGGCGTTACAAATTCGGAGTATAAAATGTAGTTATTCATTGTAAAATTAATCTCAAGGATGTTTAAGAGAAATTCACTTTAGAAGGGATTTAAGCTTTAAACAACATGAAATAGATATTGGTCTAAAGCTTTATGCTGTGAGTTCTAATTTGGATGGACTAAATTTGTTCAGCCACTTTTGCACTTTTATCCAAAACCCTCAGAATCTGACATATCATGTTTGACCACAAGGGGGTTTCATATGCATGCTTTATAGAAGAAACTTAGAGGAGAAAGTGAATCTGCTGGGGTCTCTATGAACAGAAAGGAGTTCTTATCTTACACTCAAGTGATGTGCGTGTTATTTGAAGTGTGTTTATTTATGTTTCTCTTTCTCCTAATTTGTTGAAGACTCAAAAGTGTTTTCACTCTTCCAAGACATTTTGACAAGATGGTAGGAATGCTGTGTTGATTTGTATTCATACACTGCAAAATAGCTTATGGCTACATCTTTGTTATGAAACAACATGTTATTAATAGACAAAAAACAATTTTTGAGGAAAGGCATCAACAAGCTGTTACCTATGTGCAACAGTAAGGCAGTATGACAAAAGTTATCATTTACCTGCGCTTTGAAATACATCAGGGTTTTCAGTTCAACTAAGAGATGACTTTAAAGGAGATTTTGAATATGTGTGACAGTGTAGCGCTAAAGTGGGGATTGAGTCATTTTCTGATGCATATTTGCTTCTCTTTTATTGTCATTGGAAATTACATCCACTGCCCATTCACATCCTATGTATGTATAGGTGTTGCTTTGAAAATGCTTGTTGTAAAATGTGCATACAATCAGAGAGGATCATTTATTCACACACAGTACTTCACTATTCCAGCATGAAGTTTTATTCCTGTTGGAAATGTACTTTTTTGCAGAAATAGCCCATTAAGTTACAGACGTTAAAAAAAAACTTGAATCTGGCTTTCTTTCTGTTTACTATCAACCACTGTGTTGTCTGCACACTTGAGAGGAAGTGACAGCACTGCAGTCCCTCAGGGTACGATTGGTGACCAGGCTTTGTGCCTGTCAAAGTGTGACATTTACCAGCAGGTTCTGTTCCAAGAGAGGTAATCAAATGTGATTGTGTAGCATTTAGGACAAGCTAGAGATCATGAAACAAGTGTACTGTTGCTAATTTTGGAAATGCATTATTGTAGTGTTTTTTTTTTTTATAGAAACAGTAAATGTACACTAGATAGAGAGTAATCAGCATTTTGACCTTTGTGTGATGTAGAATATTAGTTGCAGCTAATAAATCAAAGAACAAAAAAAGGCTCTAAATTCAGTCTGTGAAAGCCTTTGATAGTTTTGTGACCCACTGCGGAAGTCTTTGTTGGAGTGACTGTGATACTGTTAAGACAATAGTAACACCTGCAGCTGTAACACAAAGCCATAGCCTGTACTTTACAGCTTCAGCCTGTCAGAGAGACCGACTCCCAGATTACCCCCTGAGTGGGCAGACACACCTGGCTCCCCAAACGATGTGTGCCTTTTGCATTTCCACTTATTCTATCTATCTGTACCCTTCTAAGCTAACATAGCATAGCTGCCTGCATGGCTGAAGTTAAAATTAGTGAATAAACGTTAGATTTAGTTGCAAATCATGGTTCATCCTGACTCCCATCAAGGTGGTTTGGCTTTGAAAAGACGGACATTGCCCAAAAGACACAAAAATGCAGATTATGTTGTTTGTTTGTTTATTAAGATCCCTATTAGCTTCTGTTTCAAACAGTATAGCTTCTCTTACTGGGGTCTCCGTATCTTCATTGACAAGATTCCATTAAATGACATAAAACACATCCATGACATTCATACTGACACTAGAAGATTATGCAGATTATGTTGGAAGGCCATCGTCGTTAAAGACCGTGATTAGACAGCTCAACAACTAACTTGTTTCACCATCTGCAAATGAACCACCACACTGAATATGAAGAATATGAAATAGGAGTTCCTTCTAGGAGCAAGTGGTTGACCACGACTGACTTATGTACCAGCAAAACAAAAACACACTCGGCGAACTTTGGCAGAGTCATCGTTCAGAAAGAAAGGCAACAGATGGCAAGAAATAACAAACGCTGTCACCAATTACATCAGAAAGGATATGGTGCCAATTCAAGATGGTTTCTAACAACTTTTTACTTTGGACCCAAAATACACCGTGCCAAGCCTCGTTACCGGCAAAATCCTCCAAAATATCGAGATGTTTATTTTTTGTCAATATCACACACGCCTGTCTGTCTGTCTGTCTGTCTGTCTGTCTGTCTGTCTGTCTGTCTGTCTGTCTGTCTGTCTGTCTGTCTGTCTGTCTGTCTGTCTGTCCGTCCATCCGTCCGTCCGTCCGTCCGTCCGTCCGTCCGTCCGTCCGTCCGTCCGTCCGTCCGTCCATCTATCTATCTGCAGTATATAAATCTATACATAGATACACTGTTGGAGAATGAAGAGGGGCAGAAAATATCACAAGACAGTTCACAACTTGTATGACTCCTGTGCTTTGATGATGTAATAATAAATATAGCCCAGAGGTAAATGTGCCTTCTCCCTGACCTGAACCTGTGCAGGTCATTTGTAACTAAGAGTAGCACAAACACTGCTACTGTCTTTCCTCCTTGTATCCTTTTCTTTCTTTCTTTCTTTCTTTCTTTCTTTCTTTCTTTCTTTCTTTCTTTCTTTCTTTCTTTCTTTCTTTCTTTCTTTCTTTCTTTCTTTCCCCAACATAGTGCACTACATACCCCAAGCTCAAATAACAAAGTTGTAAACTGTCTTGTCAAACTTACATTTGTCTTCCTTAAAATAATATGTTTTCCATTTGTCCATTCTGGAAAACGTGACCCTCCCCCCATTGCTTGTGATTTACTTCCTGTTTTTCCATACGAATGTCTTTTTTTAAAACCCATTACAGATTGAAGATAAAGGGATGGCATATGTTGTTTACAGTAAATGGTCAAATCCACAGAGACAAATATCCGATTTTGTGCTATATAAACCAAATTGACATGACTGGAAAAGGCTGCTTGCATGATCCAGCAGTATTTGATCCTGTCTGGATTTCTAACTGATTCTTCTCAGTTTTAACCCCCCTGGAGGCTTTTTACCGATGTATGAAACGTTTATAGTTTGAGTATTTTTTCCATCTTTCCTTTGGTTTGTTATGCTTAATTCCCATATTGGAATATACACATTACCTAATAATCAACAGGTATAAATGAGTTTGTCTGTATTACTTGTAAATCATGAGGAAGCTGTCTCCTTGTCTTTAACAGATACATGCTTGTAACGGCCACTGTGGCCATGAATAGAAATGATTTGGTTTAAAGGTGAATTCATGTTTTGATCTTTGTATATAAATGTCATCCCTTTTTCACACATTGGAGAATCAATTCCTCAGCATTGATTGGTTGAATGTGGATTTGTGATTCTGACAAACCCATCAAACAATCAGAATGTCCTTTAAAAGCCCTGATCAATATCGTTATCTTTGGAAAGAAAAAAAAGAGTTCATTGTGTTGCCTTTATTGGTCATGGTCTGGAATGAGAGTATATTCTTGACTCAGCCTAGGTGGTCCAGGCATTGCCCCTGTTGTTCTTTCTTGTATTTTGGTCTTTTTCTTTTCTTGTGTCTTTGTTTCTCACTTGCACAAACACACATGCTCACTCATAACAAAGAGAAGGAAAGAATTGACATCCTCCTGGAAGTGGATGTCGTAATAGCCCTGGTCTCCTTTCCGTTGATTGAACACGTAGCAGCAGCGTCTTCGTGGGCCCATCTCATCCCACTGGGGTATTGGTTTTGTGAATGAAGTGGCCAAACTCCCAGATGGCAGTATTGATATGGCTGAGAGGAGAGGGCCGTGTGCACGAGCCATCCTGCCCCTGCATCCTCTGTCGTCCATTAAGCTCCTCTCCTCCTAACACATGGGTAATGGCCTATCTGTACACCATAATCAGACAGACACACACTGACAGTAAAAAGCCATCAAAATAACACACACAAACAAGCGCGCACACAGCAAGCGGCCACATTGACACAGCTGCAGTCTTTATTCACAGGAGGAGGTCTTGGTTGGGGAGAAAGGGATGAAAAATGGCAGGCGGAACTGGTTTATCTGCTCTGAGGTGGCTGCGTCAGAAAGCCTCGTGTGCGTAACAAATTTAACAGATTCATCGATCCAACATATGCCAGGACGAGTCTCTGCTCATGCTTTACGCGATTTAGGTGCAATTTACTTTCATCTGCACCGATAAGCAATATCCGTCATGACATCTCGTTTGTTTTGGTTTTGCGATTTGTTGTCCTCTGCTGTCTCAATTATTCTGATTCTGCAACAGCAGTTAAACCTTTTAGCCACCAACAGAAAGAATTTACACCATCACAGGACATATGCACACAATGAAAGATTTTGTGTGTATACAAACCAGGAATGTCTGTTTTCTCCCCTCTATAATTTCAGCATATTGTTTTTGACAACAAAAAGGGTCTTCGTAAGTTTTGATAGTTTAGTTTTTTGGTCAAGGGCACATTGTCTTACAACATAGACATGTTTAAAGGACTAATCCTGCAAATATACCAAATACTTCAGTCTTTCTATTTCAACCGCTCAGAGTTATCACTTCCCCTCTGCTTAGTCAGTGGAGCAGTGATCGGTCATTCATTTATGAACTGGCCAAGGACCTCAAAGATGTCACTTAGTAGTAAGTAAATAAGCACTAAAAGTATAACAAATAAGAATAAGAAGAAATATATACATCCAGGATTTAACTTGACATTACTTCTAGTCTAAAATATTCCATTTTTTAACAGTTTACTTATCTCTCTAGATTGCACAGATTTACATCATGACATTGACTTCAGCGATCATCAGTTATATAGACAGATTGTTAATGTTGGATGGATGTGCTGAGAATTGTCAAGTTTTTTTTTAACTCCATCAGCCTACACAGAGACCATTTTTGTAGAAAAACATTGAACGTTATAACACCAAATCAAATACAAGATAAACATCTAAAATGCCTCATTGTATGAAATGTTTACCAAATGTCCTGCATCATGACTCAAGCATATTTAGGTTTTGATTAGCGATTAGGTCAAACACGGGGTTAAAGGAAGAGTGTGCAACTTTTTGATCGAGTAGATGTCGCCCCTATAGCACCAGCATGAAACCAAAACAAACTGCTGTTTGGCGACACCTCCGCTATTCTGAACCCTCCGCTCTCCTCCAGCGGCAAACCTCCAACCCCTCTCCACTGGCGTTCGTATGAAGGAGTTATCAATTAGAACGCACCATTATTAAGCACCATTAAGCGCAAGCGGTGGACAGCTCCTTTGCTCGAGCTGCAATTGCCTGTGGCCTGCAATGTTGTGTTAGCAGGCTAATGTTATCACACTTTGGTGATCTAAATACACTTACAAGACATCCAAATAAGCATAGAGTATAGGCTATGTTATTCTTCTTTTCTCTAGTCCTAGACGGAAATGACATTTACAGAGGATATATTTGATTTCTGCTGTATTTATGTATAAAATGATGCACATTCTGCCTTTAAGAAACATGTTATGTTGTGTGTGCATTTAGACTTATTGCCTCTCTGTCATTCAGCAATCCACCATTTCACTCTTTTCTGACTCTTACTTGGCACAATGACAAACTTTTGTAGCACTATTACATGTCATACACTTTAAAAGTCTTTGTATTTAGCAAACATACTAGGAGACGCTAACTTGAGAAACGTTAAGACAAGGTGAGACAGTATATTAAAACTTTATTTCTGAGAAGATTTGTGATTAAAGGTCTAATTCAGGATTGGTCAACAAAAGCACAAGAATTGCAGAAAATGCAGTTGTAACACTACATGGGTTTATCTGAGCTCCAGCTGCTTGATTTTTCGACATGAGCTTTGATAGCTCGTCCCTCCAGGCTGCTGAATGACAGCGGCCCATTAAGGGTTGATCTGATTAGGAGTCTCTCCAGCCACAGAGCTGTGTGCCACTGCTGGAGGGGGCTATGTTACAACGTCATTATGCTGCCTCTTTGACCCCAGCATAGGGCAAATGGTTGGATAAGACTTTAATATGGTGCTTAGACCACTTACCTACCAGCAGGTTTGTGTTTCTAGACACTCAGGCAGGTCAGAGAGGAGAAGTGCTGAGTCGTAGGAGTCCTTTTGACAAGAGAACACAGATCCATGAAACAAATCTTGAGTATATGTATGGGTGTAAATGGAAGTGAACAGTGTTCTCAAATCAACGATGTAGTTCCATATTTAAATAATGAAATAAATTCTGTATTTTATTTTTTTCATTCATTGAAGCCTGTAAGCCATAAGTAAACATTTGTGACCACTAAGTTCTCAGACCACTTGTAGCGTTTGATTGAAATTATTGTTGATGGACTTGATGTGAATTTTTGTCCCGCTGGGCATATCCGACATGACACACAGAGTAGATATGTGGATGCATCCGGACGACAATCAGCCTTATCAGATATGACATTTAAAAATGCACAAACCACTTGAGAAACACAGAGCACAAGAGAGACTCGGTAAACGTAGCCTAAAGCTCTGATAGTGAATCGTAGAAAAGCTTACAATCTCATAGAAAGTTAAAGCTGCTGCACCCCTTAATGTGAAATCCTCATAAACTGGTGGGACATTTTAAATTCTTCATCTCCTTTCAGAATGACGTCTACTGGTCTTTTATTTTCTTTAAATGTCTTTGTTTCTTTTAGATAAAGTCTAACATTTAAATGATAATGAAAGAAGATCCATTTAGTCTCTATCCTCGGTTTACAAGTTTTTTAATAGACTTCAGTCATAATTTGATATGCTAAATTACATTTGACAAGTAAAGAAATGGGATCATTTGAAATCAACAATACGCAGGAACTTGGTTTTGAGTGCTTTGGCGCCCACAGAAGGTCTCTGAGTGCAACTGCACTGTCCAAAGACACAGTTCTGTGCTGTTACGCCTATGTGTGTTTTCTACCAGCAGAGGGTGCGAAGCCGGAAAAGATGTTGTGAGAAGCCAAACGACCATGTCCACTGACAAGGTACAGTAATATTACCGAATTTTGCCCAAATATGACTATGCTAGCTTCTACAGTCCTTGTTTGCAAACTGTTTGCATGTGGAGTATGTGTATTCAACTGTTGCCATGGTATCTATGGGCTGAAAAGGATACTATGCATTGAGGAAGGTTTGTATGTTTTTAGGGTTTAGAGCTAACTTGAAGATCCACAATGAAAGACAACACTTTATGGCGCAAGATGGATTTATTTGTATGCAAACCTAAGACTTAACTTGGGTTCAATTACTTTCTGCACCAGTAAAGCTGCTAAACATGAGATGACGATGACACAGATAATGATAAAGCCTAACGTTACATTGAAATCTGTTATGAATAATATCTGCAGGGATGTACACTCTGCTTCTTGCTTGGTCACTCTCTCTTTTTCTCTTCTTAGCTTCATTTGTCACTGTCCTCTTCCTCTTAGCTTCAGCCTTTGTATCAAACAGTACCGAGACAGGCTAACTGGCTTCCCTTTATCACTGAAGGCTTGTCTGTTGTTAACTAGTGCTATAGCGCCTTATACACTTCTCGCAAGATTACCAGCAATCCTTTACATAGCAACCTCTGCCATAAGTGTGTGAATGGGTGTGAATGGGTAGGTGTGACCTGCGGTGTAAAAGCTCTTTGAGTTGTCAGAAGAATAGAAAAGCGCTATACAAGCTCAAGTCCATTTACAATTTATCCATTTACCATTTATCTCAGTCTGCTGCCAAAGTTACATCCTGCAGTCTGGCGATCAGGTCGCGGTGTGGACATGGGGAGATCGTTCTCCCTGTTGAAAGGTATTGTGCTATAAAATTGATTTTGGAAACTACTATTTCAAAGTGTAAAAGTAACATATTGTTGCTTTAAGTATGAATGGGAACACTCAAGTGGTGACTGTCTGTACCAGGCGTGGTCAGAGCAACCTGTCAGTATTGTTGGTAATGTGTGCGGTCGTGTCACCGCTGTAGATCAGACCACTGTGTCACCGGCATGGTGACAGCATTCGAGACGGACCATTGAGCATCCGTCTCTCAACCACTCATCCACCCAGGAACCCTTTATGCCACTGCTGTCAAATTACACATGTAGACAGCAGCACTCTCTGTGATTAGTCATTCCACTTGGCAGCTGTATTATAACACATACAAAAACAAACACAGTCATAGCCGTTTACAGATGCTCAGATGCTGTTTAAAAAAGAAAGAGGAAGAGAGATATCGTTTAGAGAATCCCTAAATCATGTTTGAGTAATTTGGACTGTTGTTATCTTTATTAAAAATGTGTTGGCAAGGACAAACTGATTACATTTTGGAGTTCACTTAGCAATCAAATTAAATAAAAAGTGGGGGCAACACTATCTTCATAAAAACATCTTCTTTTGAGTTCCCAAAATCTTCAAAGATCGGCTCAAAAGATATCTCTACATTTTGTGCGTTGGTGACTCTGTGGCCCTTAACATTTTTATTCATGTTGTCTCATGCTCTGTTTACAGTGTTATATATTCTTCATTGACCAGTGTTGAATCCTAAGATAGGTGATAAAGTAGTGAGAGAAGAATGAAGATAACAAGCAACTGTTGCCTCCACTCGTATGTATTGAGTAACCTTACTTTACAAATTGTAATAAACAAATGCTTATGCATCAGCTTATGCAATAACACAGTCAGTTTGAGGGGCCGTTACAACTGTGTCTTTTTAACTTAATTATACAAACCTAACACAAGAATTATGAATTGTATTTTTAGCCTCTATGTTATGCTGCAATATAAACTGTCCACTGCATTTTTCTAGAGGTAACATAAAAGTTAAACATGTTTTAACTTTTCAACTCAAGACGCAGAGTCCCAGCGCTCGTCAATGTCACTTTAATCCATTGGCATTGACTTCTGCTTGTTTTCCCTGGAAATAAGGATTACAGGATTTTTTTGCGGCATGAGATAACATTTGTGGTGATTTGCAGCCATATTACAAACAAACATTTTATTGGTTGACTGATTGGGTGATCTTGGGCCCTAAACAATATTACATGGCTTGTCTTTAAGTCACAATGTGAGAAATCAACCCTTAATCCTACATTTATTATTTTTAGTGTTCAAATTATGTTTTAATGGAGGTGTTGGCACATCCAACTATAACTCATGAAGTAGGATCGTATAGAACATAAAACAATCACATTGCAAAGAAAAAATCACAACCTTGTGATTGAACACACTTTACAAAGGTCTAGAGGGGCCGAAACGTTGTCATTTTTTTTCCAAATAAATTGGTGATGCCGTGCAAGAGTAGTGTGCAGGATTTTTTCTTTTCAATTTAAAAAAGTTAAAATTAACACACATTTATTTCTGACCTGCAGAGTGAACAACACATTCATCAGCTTCAGCCTAGATACAATATTGAAGAGGTCCTATTTCTGCTTCTCTGAATTTAATTTCTCTATTAGAGGCTGTGTTTCAATGTCATCACTACAAAACTTTTTTTGCCAGCCTAGTGCAGCTTTCTGCATTGAGAGAAAAGTCTGTACACAAAGATAAACAACATGACAGCTCCCCAAGAGTAAAGCCAAAACATTCGAAACTCCCCCTACTGACTGGCTGCAGTATGATTCATAAAATCTGCCTCGGATAGAACATGGGTCAAACTGTTCAATCAAAATACCTTAACCCAAACAAATGATTCTCAAACATGGTTTGTGTGATTGTAGAAGGTTCTTATCTTCATTCATGGCGGAGTGTTCACTTTCCCTAGAAGTTTTGTTTTAATTATTTGTATTTAGTAATTTGATGCTATAACAAGGAGTATGACACCATGTTTGACGGCTCAGTTGACAAATGTGGCTCCTGCATTAGCCTGGATTAACAGAGTAGAGAAGGAATGGTGAGAGGAAATGTAATTAACCACAAGAGCCATTGAAGTTTCCATAACCGTGAGGGTTTGCTTCGGACCAAGAAGAATATATTCACAAGACACAAGAATCTGTTCTGCTGTGGACTATACCAACCTGAGGGATCATGCTGTTTAATCAATAAGTTAAATGTGGGTTTTGGTTAGCAGAAGGGGTGATACGTCAATACAGCGGCGCCATTAGTCGATCCCAATACTGGCACCAAATGCGCAATATGTCAGCGCTCAGCTTCACTTCTGTACAACAGGTTGAGGCGTTGTCCTTCGTTGTCCTAGATGTTACGCATTTGATTCATATTTAACAGACATTTACACAAAGATAAGTTCAAGTTCAAGTGTACTAAGCTACGAGCTCAAATGCTAATTCTGGAGCTGTTTAGTCAACATTATCGCGATTAATACGAAACTTATTTTGAATCTCCTCTTCTCTTCATCAACTGGATGAGTCTAATGACCCCCACAAAGGTGACCAGCATTGTTCAGCAGTCGGGAAAGAAAAGAAATGTGGAGGTTGATGAATAACAGCCCAGCTGGTCGCTTTAGCTGCAATTAGCCCGTCTGAAGTCCCACAATTATGCAGGGAATGGCTGACACTCACAATGCCACAATGCTGCCGCTGAATCAATACATAATTGTAATAATTATCATCCCGGTGTCATTTGTGGATACGTCCAACACTTCCAGAAAAGAAGATGAATTGGATAAACACAGAGGGATGAATGGCAGACAGATATCGCCTCTTCAAGTGCAACATTTCACACAAAAGGTACCTCAATACCCTGTATGAGCAATGATGGGGGTTGACTCAGAGATGACGATGAGTCAGCCTGAACATACAGCCAGAGAGGACTTTGCAACCCTGCTGCAGCCCAACTGTTAAACCACACTAAGAGTCAGGCAGGAGAGGATAAATGGTCAGCTACACCTCAAAACTGTTATTTGTGAATGCATTCATATTGACAGTTTTAAAATATATCTATCTATCTATCTATATATATATATATATATATATATATATATATAGATATATATATATATTTTAATTATATTTTAATGCAAACAGTAACGTTATGTTAAAACTTACTAAAATAGAACTTTCCTTGTCTTTTTTGCCTTTACCTCTATAATGAATAAGAAGCTCCCATCTGGGGAAAGAAATCACTCCTGTTTAAATAATATCCAACATTGGCAACTAACCAATTAGCTTTTAGTTACAACTTAGAAACCTGATATTAAAGCTGCATAATGAGACTGAGCAGGCTACTCCAGACACATGTTTTTTCCCTTATTTTGTTTAAAAGTAAAACATTGTGAGCAACCATTACCTTACATGCTAAAAATGACTTTTGTGTTGATAGCAGGAGAATGAAGGTCGTTGACATATAAGGATTCTTTATCAGCCCTAACTTCTCTCAGGACTCCTTCATGAATGATATACTGACTGCTGACATCAAGAGCTCATGTCATCTGGGATTCTCTTGTCATTTCTCACATAGTTGCATGCACGTATTGCACATGCACGTACGTTAATTCAGAAAATAATATCACAAAAACCCTTAAAGATACAATATGTAGATGACGAACGGGCGAATCAGACCTGAAGAATCGAATATGTTTACTGATGATTTATCCAAGTACAATTTACAAGACGTTTTTATCTAAGTAGCACTACAGCAACAGTAAGGCAGCTTTCAGTAGCAATTCCCGCTTCCTTGGTCTTTGACGTAACATCCGTTGTTTCCATGGCAACGATAAACATTCTGTCTGTCATGGCGGCGGCCTCGACAAGACACATCCCATTACAACTATAAAATTAAGAATTTCTCTGGCTTTGATAACTGTTGGAAATATTTGAGGTAATGTAAGTACTCAAAAAAAAGACAGGTTTAGTTCATTTTTAATTCATTTAGATATTTAAATGTAAACATTGTCATTAAATTCTACATATTGTATGTTTAAGAGGATATGCTCCCCTGCACTATGTTTGACACCTAAATAGGGAACCATCAGATTAAGCTAATTCAAAAATATTGCACGTATCATACAATAAAACACTCCTCCATACATCAAGTCTTTAAAGAATAACGTCTTAAAGAAAACGTGTAAAACATTTAAGATCAAATTTGATTAAAGCCCAACGTTAAAAAACAAATATTTTGAGGAATACCAGGGAGCGATGCTGTTAATTGATTGAAGCAATACATACTGTACATTTAGTGGAAAAGGTTTGGAAGTCTTTCCCTCTGTGTGATTTCAAAAAGCGGGTTATAGGCTGACACAGGAAAGCAGACATTTGGAGGGAGGAGAAGTATTTATATCAGTTCATCTTGATCCTGATTCAGCCTGTAGCCTCACTGCTCTTTGTCAGAGACACACAATCAGGTTGAGCCTCAATAAAACTCTGCTGCTATACAATCATTGAGTCTCTTGTGGTTTGGAATACAATTTTTGGTCTTGGACTTACTCAACAAAAATACTCAATTTAGTTCAGAAAAATGTATTTTATGTGACAATGTTGTTGTTTTGGTGACTATTTTGACATAAATGTTCTTTGAGGCTGCACCATTTATGTGACAAAGAAGTCGTTCTGAATGTGTTATAATCTTCATCAGTTTGATGAAGAGTCTTTTGAGAGATTTCTGACAACATCCAAATTGAATAAACTGATTAGAAGCATGGATAAACCATAAAATTGACATTTGTTCCCGTCTTTGAATAAATGTCAAGCTGCTGCCTGTTGCTCAGTGTTTGATGTTAAACCACTCTCAAAAAAAGGTCAAGATAAAAGAAAAGGCTTCTTTTCTGAAGATACACCAATTTCCTCCACTTTCATGCAGGAAAGAGGCTGAAATTTTACATCCTATTGTCTCTTTGCTTTATGTTTCTTTCTACATACTGACTCTGTCATCCCCCAATAAAGGACAGATATGCTGTTGCCTGTGCCTGGGGCCACATCAGTGCTCTTTAGCATTTCCAGCCTGTGTGATCAGGTTGGGGGGAGAGTCACACTGGGGCCCATTTGCCTCCTCTGCACCTGTGCGAGGTTGCTGCTGTGGCAGCATGTGGCCAGAGGTCCAGAGACAATCCTTTTAGCTCTGCTCGCCTGTGGGCACCGTACATCACTCCACAATCATGTTAACCACCAATGTCTACAGACAAAGCGCTATAAATTCACTTGATGTGCTTGTTGGTAAGGTAAGGAACAGACAGAATGGCCTCAACAGGAAAACAACGTGTTGTTCTTTCTCTCCTTGTTGCCCTCCCCACAATGAAATCTAATTCATGGAGAGCTGAGGGGATTCGATTGTGCTGATAAAGTGACTTAATTTTCCACAGTTGACTTTTCGGTGATCTAACCTTATGTAAAGCCCCGGGGTACAAGCTTTAATTAATGCCAAAGATGACTACATGGTATTCATCTAATATTCATCCATTTCCCTTGAATAAGACACATCAATGTGTATACATACTTAACAGTAACAAGAACTCATGCATATCTCTTAACTTTAAATAAATAAAGTATAAAGCACTAACAATGAATGCATTGAAATTGTAAATGAACAATGTTGTGAATTCAACAAGCTTTACAAAAGGTCACATATAGACTGCTTCAAGTTGGGATGCGTCTGACAGTTTCTGCGCATTGATTGATCAGAGCGGAATTACCGTGTTTGACGTCAGAAGCTGAAAACAAATGATCCCATAAAAAGGTTGAACCTGTCTGAAAAAATACACGCTCTGAGCGCACAGCCCAACTGCGCTGTTTCTTCTCGCACGGACAAAACAAAGACTTCTGCGCTGTAAAGATGCCGCTTTCAAGCAGCTCCACTTCCTCCACGAAGAGCATCCGCAGAGCTGCATCCGAGTTGGAGAGGTCTGACTCTGTCACGGTAAGAAGTTTGAATAAGTATTGTTTTTATATTCACTTTTTATAGTCTATATACTTTCAGAGGAACAGACGGTTAGCGCGCAGATTGGACTGGACACAATTACGCATTGGCTGATGCGCACTCGTAGCTATATAGAAAAACAAATTGTACAAACTGGTACATCACAGCATCAACATAAGCTTAAAGGTGAGCTCTGGCAGCTTCTCAGTCTTAGCTATGTCGTAGGTTTACCTCGACTGCATTGGTGTTCTAATGCGCATTTGGAGATGTAAAGCGCTTCCATCAAATATCGAAAGAGATGACCAAAAGGTAAGAAACCCAGGAATCATCCTCATCTTTTGATTTATCTGTGTGCTCTGACGGTGCGTTTAAAAAAAACCCATCTACAATAATACGCAAACTTATTTCTATTTTGGCACAGTCTCAGAGATTCGTCGGCAGGCGGCAGAGCTTGATCGAGGACGCACGCAAGGAGAGAGAAGCCGCCGCTGCAGCGGCAGAAGCGGCGGAGGCCAGCGAGCAGATCGTGTTTGAGGAGGACGATGGAAGGGCGCTGCTCAACGTCTTCTTCTTTTTAAGGAGCTCAAAGACACCGGCTCTGTCGCGGACACTCAAAGTTTTCGAGGTAACACAATAGTACCTTAGTTTACAAGAACTTGTGAATACAAAAAGGAGAATTAACTAGTGATGTTCAATTTTCAGAAAACGCACCCTGGAAAAAAAGGTCTATCTCATCGCTTAATTAGTTACATTAAATAACTGATGGTTCATTTAATAAGAAGAGTTTCCAAAGGGTATTGAAGAGGTTTCTATAGGTTGCGACAAACATCACTGGCTGTAATTATTCTGTCTTCTCGCAAACTGTGCATTTACAAATGTATAGTGATACATCATTTAGCTCATGAGTTACTCAAACCATTCAGCCTATGCTGTCCAGTCTGCAGTGATAGATGATCATAATTTACGTGTAAATTAGTTTCCGTTGTGTTCAGATCTTCTGTCAGATGAACTTTAAAAACAGAGTTATACATCCTAGCAAGTACTTGGATCTTTCTGTTAACAACTTATGGTTCCTCAAAAATAAAACAGCCAATTCTAAATGCATCAGTTACTATTGAAGTCATGTATTTTACAAACAGAGAAATTCTAAGTAAGTGCATCTCATTTAGGTATGTCCTTCTAATTTTGTACATCTTAATTAATATGGATGGCAATATTTCTACTTTGACAAAATATTATTTTATTAATCTCTTAAGTAAGGTAACATAATTACAATATCTTGTTTTTTTGGCATCAGAGGAGTTTCTATTTTGACCTTTGAGGTCTTGTGACTTACTTGTATTCAAGCTTCGTTTATACTGTCCAGTACTGCAGATGGACCTAAAAAAATGTGTTGGTGACCTTTTTTCAGACATTTGAAGCTAATATTCATCATCTGGAGACACGACCACGTCGGAAGCTCAAGGATAGCCTGGAGGGCCTGGAGTACTTTGTCCGCTGTGAGGTTCACCTGTCAGACGTCAGTACTCTTATCAGCTCCATCAAGAGGAACGCAGAGGACGTTAAAACCACCAAAGAAGTCAAATGTAGCACTCTTTCCTGCTTTTTTTATACATATGATTTGAAACACATTCAATATATTGCGGAAGCAATTACAAATCCAGCACTGAATTATGTCAACTGTTTTCTTGTCTTTTCAGTTCATTGGTTCCCAAAGAAAATAGCAGATTTGGATAAATGTCATCATTTGGTCACAAAATTTGATCCAGACTTGGATCAAGACCATCCTGTAAGTAATCACTTTTCTTGAAGCAACATTACAACATTGAACTAAATGTCATGACACAGAAAATGTAATCACATAATTGATTTGAACAGGGTTACACAGATCCTGCATACAGACAGAGGAGGAGGATGATTGGAGACATCGCCTTCAGATACAGACAGTGAGAGAGTCTTTTCTCTGAATACAGCACAGAAAATATTCATTTTAAAAACAGACAACTTGATTATTCCTAATACATCTGTACATCTGTCTGCTCTCAGCGGGGAGACGATTCCCAGAGTCGAGTACACAGAGGAGGAGATTGGCACATGGTAAGAGCTGCTGCACGCACATTTAAAATGCTGTTTAATGAGACCGAACCCAACCAAGCATAAAATTAAAAACGACACTGAAAAAAGACGCTCACCTGTTGTTAAATGAGCAAGTTGACCTTTAAGTTTCAATATCAAGTCACCGTCATTCCCATTCAAGCGTGTTGTTGCTCAGACAGTTCGATGTCATTTGTCTCTTTTGGCAAAATTGTTATAGATTGAGGCCGCTATCAAAGATGTGCAAGCTTTAATTTGTCTGAGCAGAAATATGTCAGTGAGCTGAGTACAAATGGTTACTTTCACAGGAATAGTAGTCAGTGAACTTTGGCTTCTATTATTCTTTTTTCATGGACAATCTGACACAAAAGAAAAGTATGCTGTTAAAATAAAGTACCAGATAGTATATCCTGTCTATTCCACATTATTAGAAAGGGATAAGGAATTTTGTATAGCCACAAGGCAATGATCCAAAAGGTAAACTATAAATAGATTCAAAAATGAATGAAAATAAATTGAAAATAGGTAAATTTTTATTAAAACCATGAGATCCCAAAGTTAGATTTGAGATATGGTACCTCAGTCAGAGATTTTTTAAATCTGTTTTATGTCTAAGAGGGACCAAATAAATATTTTGTATGAAAAAAAACATAGCATAATGATGCTTTTATATCTCCAAATAGGAGGGAAGTTTACTCCACCTTGAGGGACTTGTACACCACTCATGCCTGCACTGAGTACCTTGAGGCCTTACATCTGCTGGAAAGGCATTGTGGGTACAGTCCAGACAACATCCCTCAGCTGGAAGACGTGTCTAACTTCCTCAAAGGTAATGAAGGAATGGGAAACAGCGAAAGGAAGTCAGGAAGTCATGGTGGAGTAAATGTAACGATAATGTACCAACCCACAGTCTGATTTTCTCTCTCTCTCTTTTTGTCTCTTCATTTCCTTCCTCCTGAACACACACACACACACACACACACACACACACACACACACACACACACACACACACACACACACACACACACACACACACACATACACAGAGCGTACAGGGTTCATTCTGCGCCCGGTTGCAGGTCTTCTCTCAGCCAGAGATTTCCTGGCCAGTTTGGCATTCCGGGTTTTCCAGTGCACCCAGTACATCCGACACGCCTCCTCTCCTATGCACTCCCCAGAGCCGTGAGTAAATTGCGACCCCTATAACTTTAAATCTACCTCGTATTTTGTCCATAGAGATCCAGATGTTGCAATGCCTCAGCAACATATTCAGTTAAGCTCCGTAAGTCTCCCAATCAATGATTTGGCTCCTTGGGATTGTCCTTTTTTCTCTCAGTCTCAGTTAGTGAAAATAAATCTAAATGTCTTGAAAACATGTTACACACAAACAAAGTAAGCTCGTACATTCAATGAATACATTCAATACACAGTGTGAAAAAAAGCAAAAATACAAACAGGTGATGAGAAGTAAAAATCAATCAAGAATCAATCTTTATTCTTCATGTATCTTTAAAAAAAGAATGAAAGAAAAATACATTCACTGCAGAACAATAAATAATAAGAAGACAGTAAGAGGAAGAAGTGTTTCAAATAAAAAAAAGACGATGGACAATGCTGTTTTCTCTCTTCTTGTCATGCTGAAAATTATATTTCACTTTGTGAACTGCTGTCAAATAAAGGCAGATTGAATTTGTGACCCCCAAAATCTGTGTGTTTTTCTTCCTTTCCTTCAGTGACTGTGTCCATGAGCTGTTGGGACATGTCCCCATGCTGGCTGACCGCACTTTTGCTCAGTTTTCACAGGTGACAGGAGAGACTGCATTAGACTTATAGATTGTTATTTTCCCATGCTGTGCTTTTACCTTTGGTAACAATGTACTGATCATTTGTTGCAGAACCTCGGTCTGGCATCACTGGGAGCATCAGAGGAAGATATAGAGAAGCTGTCCACAGTAAGTAACAGCACTTATACTGTACAGCAGTTATTGAGGTGAAGCAAAAGAGGAGCATTATGACTGACTTTTTAAAGAGCAAGACCCCGACCAGGTTGTTAACTGTAATAGTTGCTTTGGTCCTTCCCATTGAAAAATAGAGAATGCGCCTAATACCTGAGCTCAGACTTGATTTAATATTCAATATTTCAGTGGAGTAATGTTTTCACATATCCCACATTGACCATTAGGCTACTAGTAAAACTAAGGATTTTCAAAATTTTCAAAACCATTAAAAAGGGTGCTGTGTTTACTGTGCATTTCTGTTGCTATGTAGTTGTATAAAACTGTTTCTCGAATATATTTCTCTTCTAACGACAAGATAAATACAAATAGACTGGACCCCAAATCATATGACAATCTGTACAGCAAAACACACTTTTTTAGGTACATGTCACACACAAAACATATTTCTAAACTGTATTTTCATTGAAACAGTCAGTCTTTGTTTTCGTTTTCAAAAACGAAATTACATTAAATTGAAATCTGGTGCAAGAAATCCCTAAAAGCCTCCCATGTTCCCCTAAAACAATAAGGCTGCCAATAAGGCTGCCTTCAGTCAACCCTAACCCTAACCCTGCCAAACTGGAAAACATCAACAAGTCTTCCAACCTAGCCCCAGATTTATGTTATTTTTTCCCAAAACCTAATTTGACCGACAGGAAATAGTCTGATAGGATGGGCTGAACATCATGCGTGTCCCTCATCATTTTTTTACAATCCCTAATCTGAAATGTGATATATTTGAATGAATTCAAGCCGAATTCAAGCCTTCTCGTTCTCAGACTCTGGCTTGTGTTTTTTCCCATCAGCTGTACTGGTTCACGGTGGAGTACGGCTTATGTAAACAGAATGGGGAGGTGAGGGCTTACGGAGCTGGACTGTTGTCATCTTATGGAGAACTTGTGGTGCGTTCAAGCATGTTTTCTCTTGTTTTAATAATTTTTCCCTGAATGATAAATAACAGTCAAATCATTTTAGCTGTCTGATAATCCTCCATCTTTTTCTTTTCACTTGACTCCAGCACTCACTGTCTGATGAGCCAGAGACGAGGGAGTTTCATCCTGAGTCTGCGGCATTGCAGCCCTATCAGGACCAGACCTACCAGCCTGTCTACTTTGTTTCTGAGAGTTTCTCAGATGCTAAGGAGAAATTCAGGTTCTAAACCACTCGTGCTTGCTGTCTTATTTGGACCCCACACATACATGCAGACACTCATGAACACACAGAGACAGAAAGAAGAATGAAAAAAATAACAGAAAGGGGTTATGCAAGGACAAGGTCAGAGAACAGCCAGTCAGCCCCTGAGGCCAAACACTTTTGTAGGTCATAGCAGCCAGGAGACAGCTGTAACTAAGTAATATTTCTTTCCAGGGCAGAAAGCTGGATCTTTATCTGGCAAACAGATCAAACGAGGCCTGAAAATCAAGTAGCTTTAGTGTGTGTTTGGGTATCAAAGTATGATACAGAATATTACATCCCTGCCACACTGGATGAGAAAATATCAGCAGAGGAATGCTTGTTGTAATAAAGTACATAACGATTTTTATAGCTTATATCAGTGTGGGTGCAGTCTCCCCGTATACATAAAGACACAATTATTACCTCCTACAACCTCAAGAGCAAGATCAAGATCAAAATTCCTTTTATTTATAATTTTACTTAAGATTATAAAGACGAAATGCTGTTCTCACAGCCCCAAGCAGTGTGACAGAAAAGAACATATGGACATATAAATGTACCCCCAAAACAATCACTTCTAAAAGCAGACTAAACAATTACAGTAAAAATAAATACAAATAAAACAAGCAGCATTCAGTTAGCATGACAGTCATTCAAGTAGTTTGTGTTTAAAGTGCACCAATCAAACAATCTATCAATTTTGAGCTACACAGCCACAAATCGCGACAAAACTTGCTCATGCAACTTTACATAAAAAGCAGATCAAGACTGTACTCTGTGCTATATTATTTACAAAGACCCAACAAAAATCTGCCATGAGCAAGCACTTGGTACAGTAGCAAGGCAAAACTTCCTACTACCTTGAGCAGAACCAGACTCCTTGGGTGACAGCCATCTGCCATGATAGGCTGGGCAGAGAAATTGGGAGTTTGAGAGAGAGACAGACAGAAAGAGATAGAGCGATGGATACAAGTTATAAAGTTAGCAAAATGCAATGAGGACACATTAATTAATACAGATAGAGAGAGGAAAAGACAGGAGCCCGGTGTCCCATAAGCCTATTACAGCGTAACTCGAGGCTGGTCCAAGGTAAGACTGAGCCAGCCCTGACTATAAGCTTTGTCAAAAAGGAATGTTTTAAGCCTACTCTAAAAGGTAGAGAGGGTGTCTGCCCCCCAGACCAAAGCTGGTAGATAATTCCAAAGTAGATGGGCCTGATAATTGAAGATTCTGCCTCCCATAGTACATTAAGAGACTTAAGTATCACACGCAGGCCTGAATTCTTTGAGCAAAATGTTCTAAAAAGGATGAAAGGGCAGTATGAGCTCCTATAGATATCATAGTACCTGAACATTAAGAGATTTGAAGGTGAGAAGGAGGATCTTCAATTATATTCAAGGCAGTTTAGGAGGCTTATACAATTCTGTCCTCACCTTTGAGTTTGTTTACTTAACTTCTTATATCTTTGACAAGGGGGTACATGGCCGGAATCAAGCGTCCCTTCTCGGTGAGGTTCGATCCATACACCAGCAGCATTGAGGTTCTGGACAACCCCCTGAAGATCCAAGGCTGCCTGGAGGGCGTGAAGGATGAGCTGAAGATGCTGACGGATGCCCTCAGCGTTCTGTCATGATGACGTCTCATCTGTGAACATTCCAATGTTGTCTGCTTCCTCTCCGCTCCTCGACCCCTGATCAGACCATTGTGTTCCTCTTTCTGTGCTGTACCTCCAGTCTGATGCTGTTTCTGATCAGTTGTTACTTGTTGTTTCTGACTGGTTGGCCGACAAGGTTGCAACCCTTGAAAACCTCAACACATGCAAGTGAAGGCAAAGTTTCCAAAGATGTTTAACTTCTCGCTTGGTTTGTGAAAAGATGAGATTTTACTGACATTTATGCTTTTAAAACAAAACTTGTTGTTTGAGAAATGTGTCAATGTCTGAACCAAAAATAAAGGGAACCATGATAATGAATGTATTAAAGATAATTAAATGTGTATGATACAGTTATTTTAAAAGAAAATAAACTCAATCTTAAAATAAGGATAACATTTATTTTAAATCATATTTATTTTATTTAGAAAAAAATAACTGCTGCGTAACAACCTGCTGTGTTTCTTTAAACATATTTCAGCATTTGATTATACATTTGCTGATTTATTTGTTTTGATGCGTTTTTTTGTCTTTCAGTGTAAATGCATAATAAATATAATATATAACAAAACACAGTTTGTCATGTAATGTACTGATACATTTGTCTAAATTAAAAGAATCAGCCAAAAATAAAGAAAAGCAAATTAACATCTTGCTGTCATGTTTTCAATTTTTCAGCCTTAACTCCTTAGAGGGTGTGTAAAATTTCAAGATGTCTGTACTTTACATGTTAGCCACAAGAGGGAGCTGTCTAGCAGCGTCTGTCTGATCTTTCAATTTTGACTGATTTATATTGAGCTTTTTCAAGCAATCATACTCCTTAATGTCATCCTGTTTTAGACACTATTAGGCTGGTTTTCAACGTCCCTAAATAAAACAAAAACAACAAAAGAACAAAAAGAAAAACAATCAACTCATGAATTGGAAATTAACCCTCTAAAGTAGATTGGAAAAAGGGTTTAGACACTGAAATCAAATGTTGCATTACATTGAAAGAGAAGCGTTCCATTATCACAACCTGTATGAAAGGTGAGGTGACTTAAAGGTACAAGCTTACTCTTACCAAACAGGTCCAATTTTAAGATGGGGGGGGGGGGGGGGGGGGGGGGGGTTAAGAAAAGCACCGAAGTAATAAATGTGAAAAATCTATTTTGAAAGGACAAGCCTCAGGGAGTTCCCTGGGCAGAGCTCCTGGTGGACAGGTAAGAGGCTACGAATCAGCATGAACCCCTCCAGCCTGCTGAAATGTGAGACAAACAAACAGAGGTTCACTGCCTTGACCTCTAGGTGTCAGTATCAGTCTGAAGACATGTCAACATCCTTACCTTCAAAAGGAGCAACACTTACATAAGGGAACTATCACCAAATGTATTTAAAAAAAAAACTTACTCATTTGAACGTTTTACATTTTCAAGCTTGATTTATGAATTTGTGTAAGGTAAAGCTGCAGATGAGGCATCTGAGTTTTAACAGGTCAGAGTTCACTAAATGTCATCCATACAGATGTGACGCAATAATAACATTTTCAAACATTTTTAAAGTCTTAAATGTCTTCATCACTTTCTTTTGCGATTTTTTATAACGACTCAACATTTACAATAACTGGAGGCTGTTTATTTTGGCATCAGTAACTACTACTGCTGTTGCATCCTCCTCTCCCCAAGCTTCTACCTCCAATCAGGTAGAAAAAGATCAGTCCTCGCTCCTTGGTCAGACAAATGTGGCCCCTGTGGCTTCCTCTCCACCTGAGTCACAAGAGAGGTGACCGCACTGCTTCCACTCAGATTGTTAATCTTAATCACAGCAGGGTGGGGACTTTGAATTTTTTGTTGGAGTCTAAGGAATTACATCTATTCTTGCCAGTCTGCGCCCTATGCGTAAACATTGTGATTGTAGGTTACCGTGCGTAAACGTGGAAAATGCCTATGGAATAGTTCCATATTTTGTGATTCTCACTCGCTCCCTTTCCATCTCTTTCCCTTTTTGCTTTTTCACCCTTTAAGCACTTTTCCATAAAACCTCTCTGGACCATTTCTTTTTTTTTCTTACCAGCAATGAAGAGGAGGAGCGAGGGGGTGGGGTACTGGTTGTAGGGGCGTGTTTTAGTATATAATACTTCTAACCGAGAAGTTTTGCCTGTCGCCTGCCGCCTGGTCTTTGGGACAGCATACATCATCCCTTTTAGCCGCTCCAGCTGGGAAACTAACTCACCTGCAATCTTTACAACCAAATAACTGGCCAACGTTTTTAACTACTGCCATCTGACATGGAGACCCAGCAAAGACACGGACACCACTCAGTTTGCCATACCTGCCGGAGAACGGAGCACAGCAGAATAAAGGTAACCAGACGAAGAAAATACAATACTTTCCGGTTCTGCTGTTCGGTCAGTGAAAGACCTCTGGCGATGTAGTTACTTTTTTTTGCTTGGCTTAAGAAGCACGAAAACCGTTGCGGGTGCATCAGATGCATTTATGCATCATTTTTGCAACCGGACATCTCTGAAATTGCATGCAACGATAAAGTTAAACATGCATGAATGACATTTGGAGCCCTTTATGCTTTGGAGCATTTGAGCAACAGGTTACCTTTCAGAATAGACAAAAAACCCTGAGAGGTGTTTTTTACTTCTCGTTTCTGGATTGTGCGTCCCGTCCGCAAGACTTGGAGCCAACAGCTGGTCTTTTTGTCGGCAGATAGGGGGCGGTAGGTCTGAGGGTCAGTGAGCTCATCTCAGGGTGAGCAAGGGGAAAATATATGCTGAGTCTGGCTTTTCAGATAGTTAACTATCGAGCAGCCGGTCTTGCAACTTCTGGAGAGTTGTGTAAGACTGAGAAAGCCAGAGATACTGTCTACTTTTTCCTCCAGAATAAGCACTTCTTCTGCAGTGACAGCGGCTGATAACAGTCTAATGGGGGGTGGGGAGCATTATTTGTCTCACGCAATCAGCTTTTTCTGAGTTACTAGGTCAATACAAAGAAGGAGAACATAACAGTGGGAATCGTACATGTTGTACAAGCATGCAACGTGAGTGCGTAAAAAGTGGATCCTCTTATAGCACGCTGAAAGGCAACATCTGGCTGTCATCTGGGATTTTTTTTTTTTTTTTTAAGAATTTCTTTGTGTCATCCCTTTTGACATTTATGCCTATGTGCAATTGCTAAACGGATATTCTGCAATGTGTTTTTTTGTCTGCAGGTTAAGAAGATGTCTTCGTCCAGTCGAGCGCTGCTCTTAGCACTGGCTCTGACGCTCTACGTTGTGGAAATAGCCTCGGCGGAGACGCTGTGTGGGGGAGAGCTGGTGGATGCGCTGCAGTTCGTCTGTGAAGACAGAGGCTTCTATTTCAGTAGGTTTCAAAGCGACACAAGTTCTCACAATGGGCTTCGTGAATGTTGTTTGGCTGTTTTATGTCCCTCTGTCGAGACTCACATCTGTTTGGATAGCTGAGACTATCGCTCTGTCTGTGGCTGTGCGGTATGCGTGTTTGGTATTTGTCTTTCACACACGCGCGCACACACATACAGAGAGAGAAAGGAGAGAGAGAGGGAGAGAGAGAGAGGGGGAGAGAAGTAGAGAGGGATTCTTGCCAGCTGTGTGTCTGAAGACATGGTCCAGGCTGCTTTGCTGAGTGTGCGCATTCTGCCTGCAGCCCATACCTCTCATTGCATATGAAAGACCGGCGAGCTGTGAAGGCACACACGACCCCGCGCGACACAATGGGCTGCTTGTTTACCAGTAAAGTAATAGCACCCCAAGAGGCATACCAGTCACCTCAGCACCAGTGTTCCCAGGCCAGGCTACCACACTGATGACTCTGAAGGGGGAGGAGGAAGAGGAAAGGGGGGGCTGTTTTTGATGTCAGGTTAAGAGGAGATCATTAACATCAATACTGATCATTGCTTCCATTGTGGAGATGATGGGAATAGCTGTAAAGCATTATGGGAATGCATTGTGGTCGCTGTTAATCCTCACACTGATAAGTTTCTGTTTACTCAGTCTTTGCCACAATGACATGTTGTCTCTACAGTGGAGAAAGCGCTTTCTTCTTAAACATTAGAAAGAAAATATATTAGTTATTTCCCACCCGCTACTTTTTAGCCACCCCATTTTGACAGACAACATTTCTTTGTTTGCTTTTTTCAGCCACAGAAGCTTAACTCCCATCAGAAAGATCATTATCCAATTTAAAGCAACATACATTTGTTCAACCTCCCCTTCTTCCTCCCTCTTGGATAAACCCTTTCTCCTTCTGTTATGTTCTCTTCCTGCAATCGAATCTTCCCTCTCATGAGATTTCTGCAACATTATATGAGGCACAGGACTTCAAACAAGGCCTTTTATGTCACCATATTCTTCACTTTTTCTCACTTGTCTTTACTCTCTTCTTCTTTTGTTTTGCATTCTTGACCCTCATACACCCTCTCCCTCTCTCCCAGCACTGATCCCTTTTCTCCTGTTTTCTCCACCTCACTGCCCCTTCTCCCTCTCACCAATCTCATTCTCTTTATTATCTCTGCTGACTTGACAAAGGACAAGGTCACTGAAGAGTTTCTATTTTATGTATTTGCTCTCTCAAAGGTCTGTCTGAGAGCCCAGTTGTCTGTCTCTTTTGCTGTCTACAACACAGCATGTTTACTTGTGTATTCACTCATTAAACGACTTCCAGATAGCCCTAATCAGATTATCCTCTACAAACAAAAAGATTTGTTGCAGTTGGTCATAGATTTCCTTTTATCCTCTTTACCATGTGGGCTTCTACATTTACCGAAGTAATCCTGCAAAAACAACCCAGATTCATTACTGGTGCTTATGTTGTGGCCTTCTTCATCCTTTGTTGTGCTCCTCCTCAGGTAGGCCAACCAGCAGGGGAAACAACCGGCGCCCCCAGAACCGTGGGATCGTAGAGGAGTGTTGTTTCCGTAGCTGTGACCTCAACCTGCTGGAGCAGTACTGTGCCAAACCTGCAAAGTCTGAAAGGGACGTGTCGGCCACCTCTTTACAGGTCATACCCGTGATGCCCGCACTAAAACAGGTACGTCTCCACAACAACAACAACATGCATGTATGGGAACTGCTGCTAATCCGCGTCTCTATCTGTCCTCACATCTCCTGCGCCTATTCACCCCTGAGCCTTACCCACATGTCCCCGACACAGAGTACACACTAAAACCCACACATAGACAGGTTTATCTTGTGAAATGGCCATTGCTAAGCAGTTACCTTCCATGCAAAGTGCTGACCATCATGGAAAACATTACGACAGCCACAGCAAGTTGTACTCAGGAAAAGGCAGAGTCATACTCACACATTGAGACAGTGTCTTTGTGTGAGAGGGAGAAAGTCTGTGAGATGGTGGAGACTGATGGGCCGTAAAAAACAGTGTGTTCTGAGTGTGTGATTATTAGTCACAGAACAGCAAGCTCTGTGAAACTGGCATCCATTTTGACCCATGTGGTCAGGAACACCTGACCCAGACAGTAGATCTTTTTTGAATTATGTCATAAACATGCAGGGAACCATCAGAGTGGGCTTTTCAGTGAAGTCACAAGACTGAACTGTGGCTGCTTTCCAGACCTCTTAAAATCCCTCAGACTGTCCTTGACACAAGACTAGACAACTAGACAATGGATATGTTTTCAACGCCTTTGCTTTGGATTTTTGAAAATCAGTTTCATGGTTTGAAAAATGTAAAAAAAAGTTATGCTTCAAATATAAGAAGAAAAATAATGCACTCTGAAATGAGTGAAAAAGAGTCTGCAGGGGAATTAGTTGGGACATGTCCCTCGTAAGTCTATGCAGGGAGAGTTGATGGGTACTGGCTGCTCTGAAGGCCAGCTGTTCTTAAGGCTATTGAGCAGGCCTGCAGTGACTGAAGGGGGGTAAACACTCCTCAAGTGGCAGTACCAAAACAAGCCATTCACATGGAGCACTGGCTACTTACGCATAAATTCTAGCCCCGCTGCTACCACTCCCACTTTGTCTCAGTCTGTGTTGCTTCGCTAACATCTAACGTCATTTAAAAGCTGTTTGTTTTTAAATTATAATTTGCATATGTGTGGCTACATTTGGGTTTGCGGAGGTTAGTCAGTTCAGCCAGTCGTTTGCTCCTCATATGTATATGAGGCGAGTGGCCACCCTTTCCTTTGACAGTATGTTAAAGAGGCTGAACTAAGCACTTGTTGACAGCTTCTCTCAGTTGAGAAAACCAAAACAAGAGCCTGTCGGAGGCAGGGCGAGTCTGTTATGACGCTTGTTGCTGCAAGGATGACATATGATTTCCATTTGACCTGCCCAACAATGACAGATTTTTTTCATAAAACAAACAAGGCATTTCTCCATTGTAATAAGTAAATGCATAGCATCTTATCAATTCTAATGAACTGACTCCCTCTTTTCCCCTTTTCTTCCATTTTTGCCGCTCGCCACAATAGGAAGTCCCAAGGAAGCAGCATGTGACCGTGAAGTATTCCAAATACGAGGTGTGGCAGAGGAAGGCGGCCCAGCGGCTCCGGAGGGGCGTCCCCTCCATCCTGAGGGCCAAAAAGTTTCGGAGGCAGGCAGAGAAGATCAAAGCCCATGAGCAGGCGATCTTCCACAGGCCCCTGATCAGCCTGCCCAGCAAATTGCCGCCTGTCTTGCTCACCACGGACAACTATGTTAACCACAAATGAGCCCGCTGCCAGCCCTTTGCACAGACAAGAGTTTGGAGAGAGAAAAAAAGACTAGGGGATTATAGCTTTGTCTCTGACGTCATTTCTGTGGCAGTCCTCTTTGACCTCCCCTGCCCTGTCCGAGCCCACCAATCCCTCCCCCCTTGCGCTCATCCACTACTTCTTGACCCCTTTGCCCTATTCTAATGCCCCCCTTAACCCAACCCACCCACCCTCCTCTGGCACACAAACATGCCTTCACATTCTTCCCGTCTGAACTCCCTCTCTCTTTCAGTCACTGACACAAAAGGCACAAACACAAATGATGAACAAAAAGTTAACAATTTGGCTGAATGCAATTCAGGTGGATCCTTAAGCAAAAGAGAAACGGGAAAAGGAGAAAAGAAGATGAAAGAGATCTGGGGTTTGCAAGTGTCAAGAGGACACCCAGAGGAATGTTTTTCTGTCCTTGTGGAAGACAACTGAAAGTGAAGAGCAGCTTGCATGAAAGAATCCATTCCACATAATCTTTCCAGAGGCAAAAACGAAAATCTCTGTTAGTTCTTTTTCTTATTAGTTTGCACCTCTACCTATAAAGGGACTTCCACACTGTAAGGAATTATTTTGTAAAATTAGATTCCTGTTCCAGCACCTTTTGATCACAAACAAAAAGCAGAAAAGAGTCTGCAAAATTGCACATTGCCACGGATTACGTCAAAGTAAAGAAAAAATGGCACTATTTTTTTATGAACAATGAACGTGTAGCTTAAAAAAATGTCATGGTGCTAGCTTTGGGAATGGACTCAAAGAAGAGGTTGAAAAGCACGTTTTTTTTTCTTTGGATGAACATTAAAACTTTCCGTTTTAAGGAAAGTGTGACTTTAAAAAGAGGAAAATATAGGATTTGGGGGAGCTCTTGACAGTGGCAACGTCAAGGGGGAAGTGTCACTGAGAAAGAAACGGGCTGTGTCGACGTCTTGGCTCACAGCGAGTGCTAGCGGCTGCTCATCACTATCTTGCCAGTGTAAGTGGCAAAGAGGGACCTGCGTCCTCGTCCCACATGTCCCTCTAAGGCTGCCACACACAGGGAGCAGTGTGGGGACACATAGAGGACACTGTGGACCGCCTGGAATGGGACAGTACTACAGTTCTGGGACAGTGCTTCCAGTTTGCCAAGGCTTTGCAGACTGTTCTGACATAAAGTAACATGGCATGGACAAAGAGCAAGTGGGATAATGATGATTATATTTTATTTTGTCTTTTTTCTGTTTTCTTTTCATATCAATGTTTCAATGAAAAAAAGGAAAACCCTGTCAGTTTCTGGTACCGTGACATTCCTGTTTTTCCAAGTTAGGCTTTTTTTGTTTCCATGGTTATTGTTCTTATGTTATTTTACAGTTCTAAAGAAAGGCACAAAATTTCAATTCAAAGGGAAAAAACAGCAATAATGTCAACTAACCTTTTATTTTTAATGTATATCCGTAGTATTCACATGCTTTTACCTGAAAACAAATACTTGAATATATATATATACATTTATATATATACATTTATATATATATAAATATAGATATATAATTAGTTTCCAGGGACGATGTGTTATTTTCCTTTAGTCTGAGCTGTATCTTGCGTAATGAGCCGCCAAGCTTTTTTGTTTGTTTGTTGAATTACAAATAAGGGCACTGTATAAAGGCATTATTTATTTTGTTATAAAATATATTTGAAAAATTGGTCCAAATAATATACGTAGCACTGATGCTCAACTGACGGTTTTACTTTGTATGATCTCTGTCTTCCAATTGGAGTTGTAAGGCTTTTTTGTAGATGCTTTGTACCAAAAATAACGTCTTTTTTTTTTCTGTCCTTTTTTTTTCATCTGCCATAGTAACTTTAAATTAATATTTTAACAGCGGCAAAGCCTGGATTGCATAGGCATGTTATGTCACAGAAATAGGCACATACTCTGAATACGCTGGTCTGCATGGATGTCCAGAAGCCTGTCAGGGTGATCTGTGAACCAAGAAAGTATCAATGAGTGAAAAATAACTGTTCAACATTGATTGTACTCAAACCCACTATGTTTTAAAGCCACTTTAGTATTGATGGCGGGGGGGAAATGACCAGTTCTTCATTAAATCATGTCTTTGTAATTGTGCACGTGTCCTATGATCTTCTAAGGAGCATCCTGCTCATGTGCCAGTGCCACTCATGTTGTTGTTGGTTTGGGCCATAAATGTCTGGTCAGTTTGTAGGTTTAGGGATGAGCTTACATGTGTCTTACACAAGTTATTATGTTGATGCCTTAATTGAAGGTTAGGATGTTGGCTGTGATGCCATTAAAGGTCACCTCAAGGTCATTGTCTATCCTGGAGAGAGCATATCATTGTACCACCTCACTGTTTTCATCTCTCTCTCTCTCTCTCTCTCTCTCTCTCTATCTATCTATCTATCTATCTATCTATCTATCTATCTATCTATCTATCTATCTATCTATCTATCTATCTATCTATCTATCTATCTATCTATCTATCTATCTATCTATCTATCTATCTATCTATCTATCTCCTTTCCTCTCGATCTTATGCATCGACACAGTGTTTCTGTATTTGCATGGTGAGGGAAAGGTAGCAGGGTTATGAGCTCGCCATTCACCCCTCAACAATCTTCCAATTATCCATCCATTATGCATTCGATGAAGGGCTATCACGCTGACATTTCTGAAGCACTCAGGAATAAAAAATAAAAAAATCCAAACAAAAACAATCTAAGTCCTGCGATGGAGAAGTGGAGTAAGTGCTGCGTGTACGTGATAATCTCGTTGTGGAAGGCTCAGTGTCTCTGGCCACAATGATACAGCTCTCTGTGACAAACCACTGTCCGAAACAAGGTCATTTAGTGCTACATCATGCTTCCGCCTCCTTATGTCATGTATCACCCATGAAATGGCGACTTAATGGATACTCATCCTGCTGCGGTGAAGACAATACTTTCTATCTTCTTTCTATCAGAAAGATCTCAATTATCACGGCTGCGTCCTGTCTTTACTTATATTCAAATTCAGTTGTGCAACAAAGCAGGCAGTGCAATTATTATTATATTACATTATATTATATTATTATTATTATTATGATTAATATTATTGTTATTATATTATTTTCTATTTTATTGTATATTTTCCTGCTAGGACTGCATTCATTCACTATTGTAATGTTGGAACAGGCGACTCTAGTGTTCCTATGAATGGCGTGAAAGACAACCACTTCTTTTCGCTGAATATGAAGAGATACTTTGCCGAGCAATGGCAACATTTTCTGTGTCAGTAGCTCACTCAGCCTGTGTGTATTTTATTGATTTAACCTCTGCACGCTAGAACGTCCGAAATGCACAATTCATGTACTTTCATTTTTAATATCAATAAAAAAACATTTTATCAAACATACAAAGTCTAAAAGGTTTACTGCTTTTTGTGTAGCCAGTGTTGGATGTGTGTTAACACTTTTCAGTGTGTGATGGAGCCGTTTTTGAGATCTTTTTATATCAATTAAACTGTATGTGCCCTCTAAATGATTTATTACATCTTAAGGCCTTGCAAAGAATCTGCAGTTGCTTTTAGCACCCTCTCTCTTACTCTCCCCCATCCTCCCCCTTTTCTCTCTCGATTCTCTGCATCTCTGCCTGTCTTTCTCTTTCGGTCTGTCTGTCTCTTGCTCTTTGATATGCCAAAGTAGAAAGCTGCAGCTCGTCTAAACCTGACCTGTTCTCACTGCCTCTTACACACTCATCCATCCATCCTTCCATCCTCCAGCTGCTCGCTAACTACTGGAGCAAGCTCCACTTCAGGTCTAAGTTTAGTAACAAACATGTCTCAAATTATCCCGAGCATATTCCAAAAACAGCTCGACCTTTCTTTGTTGACATGCATGCACACACCCACACATGGGAATGTTGTTACCGGGCAGATTTACAATTTAGTTTCTTTGTTACCAGAATAAAGCAGTTGGGCACTGGGATTTTTTTTTTGGTGCAGGAGAGTTTACTGTAGCTCTCTGTTGTGTTTTTAGGGTTGGCATCAAAGAGATTGAATTTCACAAGCAGGAGAGGCAAAAATATCTTTTTTTTTCTGTGGCTTTTTTTCTTAGTTCAAAACTCTGCTTTACAGAGCTCTTCAGTGATGAACACAAAAGAGTAGCTTCTTGGAAAGTGGAGAGACCAGCTTCTTAAGTTGTAAAGAGCTCCTCTCTACGTTGTTTGGTCATAAATTGCAATTATATCACCTTTGCCTGTCTCATGAAACCTTAATGGCCTTCTAAGGACTTCATCCCTTGTAAAAGACGGGAAAATCATGCTCTAAATGCATCTCCTGAAAATATTTTCACTAGTGAAGGATGCTTAGGGGCTGCAGAAGTTCACTTACTTTTCTGACTGAACTCAACGGGCATACTAACACGCATATTCTCGCATTTTTGCTTCTTTAATCATAAAAATGGATAAATGCATTGCTAGTGCAGTATTTTGATGGTGTCACTCCCAATAAATACTTTACTCTCACTGACTATTTTGAACATACTCCCAGGTGTGTGCCTGTCTGCTCTCCAACAGCCACGCTGGGACTGAGCCTGTTCCCTGCAGGTGTATATACATATAACTCTCTGGAGTTTGGCAATGAGATCAGGGACTCTTTCTCCCTCAGGGCTCATCTTGTCACTGCTGAGCCTGACAGAACATCAGCTGGCGTGAAAAAAGTCAACCAAAACAAGTCAAACCGGGCCACAAAGCGCCAAATCATCACTTGTTTTCCTGATTGGTGAGCTTGGTGGTTGTGATGGTTAGATCTTGTCAAGATAATTAGAACGGTTACTGTGCGGGTGTCAACAACAGAGCTGAACATTGAGCACGTTTCAAGTAGGAGGGAGGGGAATCTTTTAACTTAGATTAAATGATATCTGCATCTATATTTGGAAAAAAGCAGAATGTCCCTTTAATATTATCTCATACAAGTTAAGGGAACAATGCCACCTTAAACTAACATGGAGTATACAAATAACCTTAAACTCAAACCCTCACATCAACCCCCATAAGAGAGGCCTCCTGAACTGTGGAGCAGGGTGTAGATGTGGGTGGCACAACTCTCCCAGGCCTGACATTGGAAACTGCCAAAGAGCACACTAGAGTTAGTTGTGGTTGGCCGGATGCACGGGATGCATGTAAGGCCAGGCCAACTATTGAGGCACAGGGTTTGGCAAACCCAGACCATCACAGCCCAGCGTGGCCACACAGGCCAATTAAGACGGTCCTTCTTCTCTCCTTTCTTCTCCTCCCCCTCCTCTGTGTGTCTCTCTCATCTCTCCCTCTCTCTTTATCTCTCACTTTCTCCCTTGTATTCCCTCTCTCTTTCTCCCGATCCTCACAAAGCGTGCTCACACATTCCTCTTCTCTCACTTTGCCTCCCTAATTGCACTGGACTGAAAAGAGGGATGGAGAGAGAGGATTGAGACTGAGAGAAAGAAACAGAGACAGAGCGAGGGAAAATCAGAGGGAGAGGGGGTCAAACCAGAGAACCCCTACAGCCGGGACAAACTGTACTGTCCCCCAGGAGCAGTCAAAACTTCTGTGTGTGATGCCTTTGCCCTCAAGCACTCTCTTTCTCTTATTAATGGCACCATAACATAACCATTTGGCTAATTTCTGCCAAAGAGCTTAATTTCATAATGTAAAAATGACTCAATCTGCATCCGTTTAGCTCTGAGGTGGTTACAGCAGAGCCAGAGCATAAAGAGGGGATTGTGTTTCTTCAGCGCCCCACAAAACTATCTAATTGTTGATTCCTAATCAACCAGGAGCTGTGAGGAGGCTTTCCTAATTATGTAACCGTAGATTCTGACACATTAACAATGAAGTGGAAGTTTTGGTGGATTTTGAAAGTATGGTTGAAACTGTGTGCGAAGAAAAGAAGACTGAGGTTTATTTCCAGCAGGAGAGAGTCAGATAAGCTCTAAGGAATTTAAATACTTGGTTTTGGTTAAGGTGGAGGATAATATCACTCCAAAATGTGTAAGGACTTTTCTGCAATAAAAACTGTAGAAAACATGTTCAGGAAGCAGAGTATAAAACAGAGAAACTCTGCCCTGTTGCTTGCAGTGCCTCGTGCATGGGCTGCAGAAAAAAGAGTGATCCAGGAGGTCAGTGCATGTGTGAAAGGGGCTCATGTTTTTTTTTGCTGTTTACTTATCTTAAGTTGCCTTAATTCATGAATTTTATTTAAAAAAGGCAACTGATGTCCATCACACTTTCATAATGGTTGAGGCAATGAGACAGAAACAAACTATTTGGGCACAGAAAAACAACTTCACAACGTCAGTGTTTGTCTGTGGTCTCCATCTTATAGCATGAGAAGGATCCACGCAGCCCACTCACACACCAAACATGGAGCGCTTTGGATGCCACATTTGTAATGTTTTGCAATTTTGAGGCTTTTGGTGTCTTTGACAACACAGCAGTGAAAGGTCAGAGATGGGAAAAAAACAACAGAGTGATGAGGATGTGACAAGATGTGTGAGGTATAGACTTTATTCTTGAGGGGGCCAGGAGAAGGGAAATGAGGTGGTTAAACCAAACAAAATCATAACAAAGGGGGAAGTGGTTTCTGGTGTGGTCACTGGGTCATTGCACGACAATTTCCTTTTACTGGAAAACAAGGGGGTCACAGCTTTACACTGAAATATACGCTATGTGTGGTGCACAGACTTCCTGGGCTGTACTTTTCACAGGGGTCAAATGTTACTCTCTGTGGCCAGTGAGTTTTAAGAGTTAAAACTTTCCATATTTTTCCAGATTACAAATGATACCATCAGAGCTCCCTACCTACTTTTTCTAGCAGAGCTTACCTTTATCACTTTGGGCTGTTCTGAAATATTCATGGGTTTGTAAGAGGCTAAATTTAATTGGAGGTGTTGCAGCAGGAGTGAAGTGGGTGGCAATAAATGTTTAAAAGCAGAACGCTGCACTTAATTAAACAAGGAGGTCAGCATCTTGTAACGTTTTAGGTTTCTGAGTTTAACACTTTAACATTATCCAGGTGTGTCCTTACTTCACTCTATCAGGGCATTCATCATTGTTACACGTCAGTGTCACTATGTGGAGGTCACCAGGGCACTATAGGACACACACACCACACACACACACACTCACACAACACACATACTGCTTTCTTGCCATGATGCATTAGAGGCGAGACTGTTAAGGGTGCAAAACTGTGACAAATCAGGTGGGTAGGCACACATTTTTGTAAATGGAAAACTACAAAGAATGAAATCTTTAAATCCAAAGGCAGACAATAGTTGATGCTGGCACTTGTTGTGGTGGTAAAGCAGGCTGCACAATAACCAGGGACACTCCCCTCTATGTTTGAACAACATATAATTACAGATCAGGATAGGAGAGCCCATTCTTTGGGGAAAATAGCAATCTCTTTCTAATTACAAGGCAGGCCATGATCCATACCTATCCGTCACTTCAAATAACTTGCTGTTGGAGTGGCTGGTGATATATCAGTTCAGGTTGAGATGAACAACACAGGCAGTACTGTAAGAGCCATCAGCTGAACTGATTTTATAACCTGTAATCAGCACATTCAACTGCAAAAAAAATATTTTCATGACAAGTTTTTAGATGTTCAACTTTCACAAAAAATGGCATACGTTTGTTTATAAATCAAATCAAACAGCAGAAGTGGAAGAAACCACTTTCGCTTCTGCATGTTTTTCCATTCTTACAACCATACACATCAGATCCCTGTCGATGTTATTAGGCTCTTTTCAATGACGAGTGTTGAGTTGTACTTTTGTGCAACAGTTGAGCTAGTGCCAGCGTGTGTCCAGCTGTCATTTTCTCACACTCTCTCTCTCTCTCTTTCTCTCTCTCGTTCTCTCTCTCTCTCTCTCTCACACACACACACACGCACACATGCACATGCGCACACGCACACACACACACACACACACACACACACACATACACACACACACACACACACACACACACACACACACACACACACACACACACAAAAACAGGCCCCAGTCTGTAGTCTCCAGTGGCAGCACACAGCGATGGTGGAGGTTCCTCTCTCCCGGACCAGATGAGCATTCTAGTTATCTTCCCCACATAAACAAGATAAGCCCCTTTTCTTTTGTGCTCGCCAAGGCCGGGGGTTACAGGGTTCTTTCCTTCTATCGCTCTCTTTCTCTTCCTCTCCTTGACCTTTTTCCTCCTTGTTTATCTGTTACTTCTGTTTCTGCAGGATTCACAAACTGGCAACATCCTCCATAAAAAAGTATCATCTCGTTATACAATTACAGAATTCTAGAGTCATTTCACTAGGATAAAAAATTTGTATAAACTACACTTGATCTTTGAAAATAACTAGCTTTCTCGGATGACAGACATTTCAGCTATGGTTGTAGCCCAGGCATCAAGACATGCAAATACACAAACAAAAACACAACACAGGAGAGCAAATATTTGTGAGGAAATTGTTTGAGATGGACCTTGCAACTGTGCCATTTGGCTGACCCAAACTATTGTCCGCTGGACTTGCCATAGAGGCTTGGCAGCAGTTGTTTGTGTCTGCTGTGCCATCCTTCAGACCAAGACTGTCAATTTCATTCTCATGCTTCAGTAACAGGGATGGGAAGTTTTCCAAAAATGCCTCAACTGAAAGACAACGAGACAATGTATATATATATGTGTGGGTGAGAGTTCTTTTCTGTGTGTGTGTGTGTCTGTGTGTGTCAGTGTCTTAAATATAAAGGCTGTGCAACCGTTCTGGCACACCAGTGATGACAACATGTTCTCTGTGTAAACCCATGCAGAACACAAACATAAACAAACAGTCATGTATACAAAAATATACACGAACGCGCACGTGCAAATTTGCACACATCCAAATATGAACCCAGGACCACACATACGAAACGTACACATACACACGCATTAGTGTACATGGTGTCCCTGCTAATGATGGGTGGCAGTATGATGTTTGTGTGTGTTCCAAAAGAATTGGCATTAGTTCTTGGGCCAAATCCGCAGCCAACAGCAGCAGGCTATTAACAAAACTGTTTCTTTGTTTGCTTTTTTCCTGGTTTTTTTTTTCTTGAGAGGCGCCAAGCAATTAATGGACTGCCTATGGGAGAGCAGTAAACTGTGCCACGGTGCAGAACATATGCACAGTGATGCAAGACGTGACGGGGAAGAATAGATGATGTTATGACTGACAAGCTTTAATCAATCAGATCTTTATTACGAGATGGATGAAAACAAAAGAGCATGACGTCAAAAAGGGCAAGACGCACTTTTTACTATCTTGGTATATCTTACAGAGTCCAAAGGCCAAGAACGGACAAAGAGGAGAAACCATGGTTGTGTGTGTGTGTGTGTGTGTGTGTGTGTGTGTGTGTGTGTGTGTGTGTGTGTGTGTGTGTGTGTGTGTGTGTGTGTGTGTGTGTGATGGGGGATAGGATTACCACATTGAATGAGTTCCCTTCAACATGTAGTAAAAAAGAAAAAAAAAACTTGGAGCTGGGACTTTGTTACTTCTTTCTCAGCCAGGTCTTTCTAGGAAAAGTGTAATTTTTTATCCTGGTGGTGCAACATACTGTTTTCATGAAGGTCACATAATAGCTGCAAAAATAAGAAAGAGAGAGGGGAAACGAGGTTTCTCACGTGACGTGGTGTGGTAAAACTGCAGTATTCAAATGTAAACAACTTCTGTTGAAGGACTTGTATCTGCTGTTATATTGTAGCACTTAAAGAAAACTGATAAGCAGTAAAGATAAGATCAGGAAGTAAAAACCTTCATAACATTTTCATTGAGCTTTGTAGATCTATCCGCTTTATATTTCAAAATGTTAAAGGAAAGAATTTTGATGCTAGATTGCAATTCTCAACATGTTGTTTACCATGTCAATGATACTAGCTCATTGTAGATTATTAAGTGTGTCCAATTTGACTATTAATACACATATTTATGAACATGCAAGTCAAGCTGTGGTCTTAAAAGACATCTTACATATAAAAGGCCATTTTTAATTTTATACAATTCTTCTTGCCTATGAAATTATTCTTTTGTATCTTATCCTCCCTGTCCACATTGTGTTAGGAAAGCACTGAGGGCACACTGCCAGGGCCTCTGCTGGACACAAGTCTATAGTTCAATATTTACACCTCAATCCAATAGTTCAAAAATCACTTCCACTTGCTGTCGTGTGGAGAAAAGCAAAGAGAGATAAATGGGGCAAATGTGCAATGAGGATGGGCCTGATTAATGATCAGCCAGTGATGCTCAAAAAGAGGATACTGCTGTATTATTACTGAGCTGTAAAAGTGACAAAGAGTCTGATAATAATGTGGATTTACAGCCCTGTGGTGGAACTGAGTACACAAGATCACGTGACTATTAGATAAGTTTTGCTGTTAAGACTCTGACACTTCAGAGAGATCAGCGTTAAGAGCATTTGTACCTGCCCATGCTGTGTTCAGGGAACCCAAGGAAAAACAAAGACTATCGGGGTCCTGGAAAAACAGAATAATCTGTTGACCTAAACTGACTAATTAGTTCGGCTTTTGAAATGTTTTATGGTGCCTCTAAATCATCAAAAACACAAAAAAAGTATAGATTAGAGTCTATGTCTATAAAAAAGTGTTTCAGACATAGTGGACCTGAGAACTGCAAAATGATTTATTTCTGTTTAGTTGTCCCCTTGTTGTTTACTTGTATGTGATCTTTATTTTTAGGGTCAAGTATGTAGCATGTAAACTAATGCCAGATGCTAAAGCATTTATAGCCTAAACTAAATTGCAGAACCTGTCTCTAAATGGGCCTTTAGGACCATAAATATTCAACTACAAATACACAAGGGACAGTACAAGACAAACTCAAAAGTAACACATACAGAACACAACAAGATCCAATGTATCGTACAATCCCATATACACCTTTTACTTCAATAAAGTACTCTATGTTAAGGTTTTAACTAAAAAGGAATACTCTAATATTTAGTGATCCCTTTGAGCTAAAAACAGCTTGTAGCTTGTTCGACATTGGATGTGTGAGAGGCTTAAGCACTACAGTCAGCTGCCTTTATTACGAGGGAGTCATAAAGCAAGAAATAAAAAGCAACAAAACACCCTAAAATTGCTGTTGTTTTATTGTCAATTAACGCAGAACATCATCAGTGATTTCCTGTTACTCACTGCATGCATTTACCCTCGGGCCTTTCCAGTGACCCCTTGAGATGAGGTAAGAGCGGCGGTTTCATCTTAACACATTTCTGAGCAGAAAAATTAGCTGCAAATCCACTTTTGGCTCCCTCTACATGTTTGGCTAATTCATATGTGCAGTGTGTGCATGTTTCTAAATGTACGTCTGTGCTCATGTGTTCGTAACCATCAATGTTTTTTTTTTCCTGGTATTTGTATTATAAGTGTGTTTGTGAGTAGTGGCTGCGACAGGTAACCAGGAATTATCCAGTGGCTTGCTCCCCAGACAGACTGTGTGCGTATGTGCCAGGCTAGTAATTGTGGGCTCGGAGGGAGAGAGGCCATACCATGTTAGCCATATTATTATCATTAAAGCGAGAGTTAGCTGGCTGTCTGAGGCCAGGTCCAGCAGGGAGATGCTCCTCCAGACAAACTGGTGCTTACTATCCTTCTGTTTGTCCATCCTGTGCCCAGTGAATCAACCACTGCTGATAGTAATTACAGTCGGTTCATCACTAAAAAAATAGCAATTTGTCTTTATTCCAAATCCATGATTAAACTGAATTTCAAATTTTGAAAATTAAAAGGCTAATAGTTTGAGAGGTTTCTGTCCTGCAGTATGTGTTGTGTGTTAATTAAGAATGACAGTTATTAGACAGGTCGAGCCACCTGCAGCCGGCAGTCTTATAAACAATGAGAGCTGCTCACAGTGCTCTGAGACACCTGTGAGTGTGTCTGTGTGTGTCTGTGTGAGAGCATGAGTGAAACACTGTACCTGTGCATCAGCTCTGGACTCATTTAAAAACCTGTAACAGCTCTGACAGCTGCTCAGCTGAAAGTGACCGTAATAAGATAGCCAAAGGGTAGGGAAAGAGTTGGGGGGGTTTTCTCCCTTGGGATAAATTTCTTTAGGATATTTTTCAAACCATAAATGTTTTTGAACTTGTTTCAAAGCTTGATCCAAAAAGGCAACTTGACTTCTTTTAAGGTATTGAAGATGTTTCAACTCTCCTCTGAAATGCGTCTTCAATTCCGAAGCCTTTCATAGGAGACAGAAAGGCCTTCAAGACCCTATTCCAAGTCAAGTGGCCTCTTTAGACCGTGCATTGTATTACCACTACCAGCTTTACCTTTGAGTAAAGTAATGTTGAGTTCAGTGATTTTGCAGACAAGTTTAAACTGCTGGAGGAGAAACAGAAATGGTTCCCTTTACATTTCCCCCACATATGAAATCTTCTATCAAAGAAAAAAAAGACAGAAAGAATGAAAGAGAAAGCGGCAAATAAAGATCCTCAAAATATGCCAAAAACCTTTATTTCACAACTTAAAAGTGGAACATAGTGTTTTTGCTTTCATTTTTTAAATTCCGTTAATAAGGTCTTCAAAAACAGAGATATGGTCATTGTGATTAGCATGGTTTCTTACCAGTCTTAAGGGAACAGAGTTCTCGCCATGGACTGGCAAACCAAACAAGACAGCAAGCAAAACAGCGAGACAAGAGACAAAGTTTTATCAATAAAGATGTTCTTTCTGTGAAAATAATCACAGCGGCCAAACCAAACATGGCGCAGGATTCAGAGAAGTTTGCCAGCAGACGCTCATGGAGGAAACTGTGCTGCAGAGGGGACAGAGATGACGCCACATGGCTCTTTCTACATAAATGCCCCCCCCCTCCACCTGTCCGGGTATACATTCCTGCAGTATGACCTGCTCCTCCATGTTCCCTGCAGGGGCAGTCCGGAGAGTCCGGGTGTCTTTCCAGCAGTCTGATAATAAGGGATGATGTGTCTGCCGGCTCAGCTCCCATGTGTCATGGAGTGGGGGGAAGGGAGAGGGGGACAACAGCAGAAAAACAGAGAGATTAGAGAGCACAATAACACTTTTTTATCATTTGCTACATCCAGTCTTCGTGTGAAAGTGAGCCTTTCACGACCCAAAGTCCCTCAAAAACAACACAATGGAGGAAAAAAACACCCAGGGGACACTTTGTTTTTGTCATTTTGGTTGTTCTCTTTTCTTCCTCTTTAACAGCCATTCACGTGAGAAATGTGAATAAAGAACTGGCCCTTCCTTATCAGTATGACATCTTCAGTATTTGTGCACATTTTAAAGTGTTTTCCAGAAGTTTTAGGGACTTTTTCATCCTATGAAAGCTTGAAAATAGAAAAAAAAGTGAATAATGGAAAAGTGTGATGAAATAGGACCTCAGAACAGACATGATACAGAACTTATATCTTAAGATCTGTTGTTGTCATAAAGATTGGAATGGAAAGAATTCGATTCCACCAATGTATTAATAGCGCATGTCAAAGAAGAAGTGTGTGGGACTGTGTGTATGTGTGCACATTGAGCCCACAACAGGTGCCAAGCATAACAGACTAGACGAGAAAAACATGGAGGGGTTAGCTCACAGCCGGGCTTCCCGCTAACACCATGTCACAAACAAAAAATGGGACGGTGCGTAAGTTTGAGTGAGCTGGTGCGATTTTGTGACTATGTGTGATGTTATGTGTGTGGTTGTGTTTTTGATAGATAGTGTGCCTGAGAGGATGCACGTGTGTGTGTGCGTGTGTGTGTGTGTGTGCGTGTGTGTGTGTGTGTGTGTGTGTGTGTGTGTGTGTGTCTGCAGCTGTATGTGTGCAAAGAGCGAAAACAGTACGGGGAAATGAATGAGGTATGTGTAATGGCTTGCTGCTCTGCTATGTTCATTAGGCTACAGCGCATGTGTGTGTGTGTGTGTGTGTGTGTGTGTGTGTGTGTGTGTGTGTGTGTGTGTGTGTGTGTGTGTGTGTGTGTGTGTGTGTGTGTGTGTGTGTGTGTGTGGTGGTTGGGAGGGGGGGAGGGTTGCTTCACTTAAACATGAATTCCTGGGAAACAGTAGGAGGTATGGAAAGTGTTCGTTTGGATAATTGAGGTTGGGTTGTCAACATTGTTAGTAGAACATCAGTGACAGAAAGAAACGAGACAGATGCTGACACTGTAGCGGATTACCCTACATTTGTTTGGCTCGATTCACTGATAGATCACATTTCTCATTTCTCTGCTGCCTCTGTGGAGAATGACATAAATATTGGGCCTTGCTTATTTTGTGGTGAAAATATGTTATTCAGAGGAGGATTGGGAGCCAGGGTTTCCTATTGAAATGTCCCAACTGTGGTACAAAAATGTGTGACAACCTCATATCCTGTGTATACTGTGTGTGGGCCATTTTTTCCATTATTCAGCGTATGTACAGTATATCATCTCCCACCTCCTCCTCATATATCACTTCACTCCCTTATACAGTATAACCTGCTCCTCCACATGTTATCATAAAGTGTGTGTAAGGTAACAAGAGATATATCGTCTGTATGCACTTCATAGCTCAGGAGAGCTGTGGCAGAACAATGAATAAAACATAATTAACAACAGAACAAGACTTTTCCCACAAGATAAAGTGGACGTAAGTAAGATCCTAATCTGCTGGGGCACATTTGGCAAAGCCTGTTGCATATACAAAGCATATATTTCCATAGAATAAGCAGAGACACACTCTTTGAATCCCCTCTAAAAAGCACTTGTCTTGCGTGCCAGATCATATAATAAACACCCCTTTTATGACCTCAGAACCAGGTTGTCCCAACATCATTCTTTATGGGCCTTGTTAGAGAATATGTCAGAGGTGTTTTTCATTTCGCGGCTGTACATTTCCCAACGTACCCCCGGCTGTCCTCATATGGCTGCGCTGAGCTGGCTGACCCCCAGCACAGTTTACTGGGAGTTTCACTTCTTCAGCGGTTCCCAAAAAGCTTGCCGACTCAGACACAGCGCTACAGCTGGCCCCCCTGTAGCTGACATTTACAGCAACCTCTCATCTGATAGTGATTCACAGCACATGCATACAGACATATAGAAAACCACATGCAGCAGAGGAACTGCATGTACAACAACAACCAAGACATCATTGATAACATATGTGATGATGCACAGTTGAAGAGGTCAAAGGGCCTAAAGTACAGTGAAAACATTATTTTTCAACTCTGCTCTATATTGAAGATGACTGTTAAATCAAAGCAAAATTATATCTGGAAAAAAGGGCGAATAAGGTGCTGCAGACGCTGGTTTACTCACTGGGACTTATGGTTTCTGTAATCTCATCCATATTGGAAGAGAAAATATAACCTTCTGGGAAAAAAAGTGAATATCAGCCAATATGAAAGAATGTATTCGTATGGGGTGCGAGTGACAGAGTGGTTAGGTCGTGCGCCCCATGTACAGGGGCTGCAGTCCTTAAAGGGGGCGGCCCGGGTTCAAATCTGATCTGTGGCTTCTTTCCCGCCCCACTCTCTCTCTCTCTCTCTCTCTCTCTCTCTCTCTCTCTCTCTCTCCGATTTCTGACTCTATCCACTGTCCTGCGTACCTGATAAAGACATAAAAAGTCCCCAAAATATAAATGTTATAAAACTGTTATTGTGTACTTAAGTAAGTGATAATGTACTTAACAGGTTGTTTCTCGTTTTTGGTCATTCCTTTTAACTTCAGCAAACATCTATCTGTACCTTATACCCCTTTTATACGTCTTTTTATACACAGCTAAAGAAATCAATAATATGACACAAACGTCAGACAGCTTCATGGTGTGAGCTGCTTCCACTGCAACGGCAAACTCTGGAGCCTTTTAAAACCAGTCTACTTAGGAGTTAACAAAGGCCATTATACAGAACATTTCCATAAATGATGAAACGGGACACATCCAACAGGTATTCTTCCTTGTAACTATAACAGTCTGTTTTTTTATTTATTTTTTTAGGGCCCTATTTTGATGACGTAAATCATTAAGTGGAGCAAAGGGATTTGGGACATTTCCTACTATATTTGCTAGTTACGCGGCACACAATCTTGATGAAAAGTGAGGCGCAGGTTGGATTAAAGGGATACTTCACTCATTTGCATTAAGCTTTGTATCATTAGAAACCTGGTAGTATTTTTGAATGGTCGTGCATCTGGCCCTCATTTTGCCCTGAGACGGGACGCAAAAATCGTCACTTTGCGTCATTAGAGGCTGTTTTGGTTAGCAGGGGTGAAACTACATTGCTAGTTCCTCATGTTTTTGGCCACTGAAGCTACAGACCTATTACAGATCAGTGGGCGGGGCTTCACTAACAGAATCAAAATTTAACGTCCGCCATATTGCTTGGAAGCTATGCTAACAGGCTCTATGGAGAAAGCTGATAAGAACCGAGAATGGCGAAAAAAGTATGTTTCAACTTCAAACTGATATGGATGAAGGGGATTTTGAAGGTCTTGTGCTCGAATCGGATGTTCGTGGCTCTCTCTACGAGACGCGGCTTCTGCGCAGGGCAGGCAGGTGCTGTGAGATGCTGTGAGAGCTGTGAGATAGCCCGGGCTAACTCAAGCTGGGGCCGACTGGTGGTGTCGGTGCTGTCACTTTTTGCCTATGGACACAGACATATAGTCCGTTTTCTGCCAGGAATTTCCAAGATGCCAATTCCTTCTGAAAGAAATCTCAGAATCAGTTGAGGAAACGGCTGTATGTGTTGTAGTAAATGTCTGTAAATAATGCTGCATTCAGGTGCTGCTCGGGTGGTCCAAGTTTCCGAGTTGGGAAGTCGCTCTTCCGACTTCAGTGTGTTCAAGACTTCAGACTTCAGTGTTGTAACAACAGCACAGTCGGTAAGTCGGGCACCTACAGTAATTATTTTCCGAGTTTTTCTAGTTGTTGTTCTGACTTGAGCAGGTGTTTCATGTGCATTTTACAACTCAGAACGTCGTTTTTCCAATGTGTCCGACACCACGACACGTGAATGCACCGTGCATGTGCATTCTGGGAGTTGTTGTCTTTCATCCACATGAGCCAAAAAGACACTTTCTACCTTTTCTCATTCAAGAAGGCACCAACTTCAAAATTTATTTCACATTTCTACTACATATATGACCCAATGTCAATACAGATTCATGTTTCAACGGGTGAAGTATCCCTTTAAGTCGCTTGATTATACATGAAAATGAATCAAACCAATCAGAGTGTCATCAGCTCTTGTTCACTTTAAGTGCCAGGTGCTCCTGCAGACCCACACGTTGGTATTTACACTGCAGGTTTCTGTCTTTATTCTTACATAGACTGAATCCCAGCCGGCTCCTTCAACTTCTCTCCTTTCATTGTGGCACTGAACACAAAGAACACACAAAGGACACTGAAATATGTTGATGGCAGATTGAAGTTATATTTATCTGAAGTACTCGCATGACATCAGAAATGATCAGAGAGACAATGTGAACATTTCCGCATGAGGCACAAATGCATGTGTGTGTGTGTGTGTGTGTGTGTGTGTGTGTGTGTGTGTGTGTGTGTGTGTGGAACAAGCTAAGTGAAAGTGATTGTGAACTTGCTAATGTATGCCCATCTTTCTTATGCGTCCTCTAAATAGCAGTAACAAACTTCTCTACAGACGTTAGACTGTAGACCAGGTTGTAGATGGCAGTCTAAATAGCAGTCATTTTCTGCGTCCCCAAAAGAGGAATGTACCAGCTTTGCACCTGACCACATCTCATTACAAAAAAACAGTCCTTGGCAATATAGGGGCACGAGTTCATTTGCTATTTAAACAAAATAGCCACTAGGTATAAAAATGACAACTGTGTCAGGTGGAAAATAGGAGAGACACCTGCGCTGCGCACCAAGACGATTTGCACTAGGCATACAACAGGGCCCCTATAGTCTTTATGCTCCTTTGTATCCCACACAATGTTCTGTTTAACATTGTGTGTCCTCGATTTAGTTGATTTTTCTGTCTGTGTTATAAAGAAGGATAACAGTTGAAGTTTCTTTAATAGCAGCAGTGAATTTTGGAGACTCCTGAAAATGAGTCAACTAAGCACTCACATTAAACCCTGAACATTTCCATTGACATTGAGATGAGACAAGATGAACAGGAAAATACAAACAAGTGCAGCACCTTTTACACGTTGACAAAATCATAACTCTTAATCTGTTGACAT